>VXAL01004686.1:145437-194235 GCA_013399475.1 Chauna torquata | reverse complement strand
TGTGGGGCCTGCGGGCCGGGCCGGGCCGGCGCGGGGCAGGGGGCAGCCGGGCTGCGTTGCCCGCGCGGGTCGCGCCCGCTCCGTCTGACGCTACCCCGCTGTCTGCCCCGCAGGCCAAAGAAGCCCTGGAAGTCGGGGAGGTCCCCGTTGGCTGCCTCGTGGTGTACAACGGCGAGCTCGTCGGGAAGGGCAGGAACGAGGTGAACGAAACCAAGAACGTGAGTGGGGGCGAGGGGCCCGCGGCCGGGGAGGGGCTGCGGGAGGCCGCGGGTGGGGGCTGAACGGGTCGTCCCCGCGGCCGGGGAGAAAAAGGCCGCCGGGAGCCCGGGGTAACTGGGAAGGGAACGGAAAACAAAGCTGGGAGCCTGGTAAGGGCCCTGTAAACTGGAGGCGCTGTAGTCCCTGGGAGGCATTTAGACTCAGCCGCGTTCCTTGGAGGCCTTGGAAGCCTGGTGAGGGTTAAGAGTGAGAAAAGGCTGTGAAGCCTTTCTGTTGAAATTCTTGACGTAGAAACTCCAGGAGAACTTCACGTTATTAGCAAACTAGCATTTCAGAATCAGAGAATCGTCTAGGTTGGAAAAGGCCTTCAAGATCATCCAGTCCAACCACCAGCCTGACCTACCGAGTCCCGTCGCTAAACCATGTCCCTTAGTGCCACATCCACACGTCTCTTAAATACCTCCAGGGGTGGGGACTCCACAACTTCCCTGGGCAGCCCGTTCCAGTGCCTGACCACCCTCTCTGTGAAGAAATTCTTGCTGATTTCATCTTATGTGATACGGTTTTTTGAAAGGTAGTGAAATGTGAACTGCAATTCAGCTGTCTTGCTTTTCTAGGAAAACTCCCATACAAACAAAGAAATACAAGTCTCATTTTGGAAGGGGAAGGGAGGAGACAAGGAGTTGGGAAGTTGTATGCAGTTGCAGAATGTGTAGGCTAACAAAACCTGATGTTTGATTTACAAAAATTGTTCCTTTGCCAAAGTCGTTCTTTCTAAAATACCTTTACATTTTAGACCTGATGCTTGTAATTTTAGCCATAAAATTAGATCTTATACATGCTGAGAGACGCATTAAAGGCAACAGGGATTTTGTATAACTGGAAGATTTGTATAAATGGATCTGATTGCAGGATCTGTAATTTCTATTCGATGTCTCTAAACTAAAAATGTAGTAAAAGGTGAAAATGAGTCTTGTAAGTTCAAAAATGTACAAGTAAAGATGAATCATTACATGAATTTGTCTTATAAGACATCCATAACGTATTAAAATAATTTTGATACAACTCAAGAAAGTTAGATGGCAAAGAAGATAGGTATTTCAAGTTACATCCATGTAAACATGGGAAAGCAGACATTTCTTGGGAAAATTGTGCCAGAGATATTAATGCTATGTACAAATCATGCGTTAATAAATGGGCAGAACATAACTGGCAAGGCTGATAACAAAATCATAACTTAAAAATATTATGGAAGCTTTCAGCCTTTTTTTATGTTAGCATCAGGGTTGCCTGAAGGCACGTGCATAAATCCAAGTAGCCTGATTTCAAAAATTCCAGCTGCATTTTGGGAACAGTAAGCTGTTAATATCTTTGAAAGCCAAGTCATTTTTATGTTTCTGTTTAGCTCAAGTTTCAATTCTTTTGTGGCTTAATTTTCATATATGTTTATATTGTAGTGATTGGAAATGCTGGGTGTGCTCAGTGCTTCCAAATTTCTGATTATACAGTTAATTGCTCTATGTAGTCTAAAAGAAAGTGTGAGCTTGAAAGAGGCACTTACTGGGAAATGTGAATGCAGGAAAGTGTTTTCACTTTTCTCCTAAGGATTTCTGGCATTACTTAGGAACAATCCTGGAGGGGAGGAAAAAAAAAAAACAACAACAACAACCAACAACTCTGGAACCATTGAGGCAGTTCCAGCAGACATCATAAATTTGTCAAGTTCCACTTTAAATCTAATTTTTTTGCCTCATCTCATATTGGAGGGCTTCTCCAGAACATCATTCCTTAGAAGGCTAGAAAACATCTGATTTCCAGTTTAAACTTTTTATGATCCATTTATATCTCTCTGTTCTCATGCCAGCATCGTGCTTTGTTTTACATAGCTCGGATGTATTTAAAGTCATAGCCCTTTTTGGCTTTCGTTTTCCCCAAGCCTCTCAGAAGACAGGCTCTCTTTTTCTGTGCATGCTAATTCTTCTTCTGTACACCCACTCCAGTTTTGATTCATCTTTCTTGAATTCAGTTAACCAGAACTGTATGTTTTATTCCAGATGGACTTTCTCTTGTGCCTTGTTTGATAACAGTAATACTTCTCACTCTCCCTGGAAATAAGTCTGCCCGTCTTTTCTGGAGCTACCTTTGTCTTTAGTGCTGTTTTGTTATACTTCATGTTGTGCTTTTTTCCCACTCCTGTCTTTAAGGCCATCCAATTCTTGAGTGATACTCTGACCCTGTATCTTCTGATGATGTTTTTTTCATCACATGTTGCTAGCGTTTCTCCAGTTAATGCCTGTGTCCCAACTGAAAACATTTAAACAAAATGATCTTTAAGCGTCATTGCTGATAAATTCCCTGGGCAAATATTTCACCTTTCAGTGCAACTTCTCTTCTTTGCTTGCTCACCTTAGATTTTTTGTACTATGCTGTTTTCCCTAGACTGACAATAATTATCTGTGTTGTGCTATGTCAGGTACTTTGTAGAAGCCCAGAGATTAGAGAGCAATATTTCTCGTCTAGAAAAAACATTTGTCAGAGAAGGTTACTAGGTTAATTCAGTGCCAATATCTTATATAAATCCACATTGTATTTTATTTCGTTTCCCTTTTATAGACTAGTCCTTATATTATACTCAAAGTTTGTTATGCTGCCTGTTTTGCTATTGAGACTAGCCTGGATCTGTGGATGTCAGAATTGTATGTCCTTCCCATTTTTTGTTACAGTGACTGTTCTGACAGGTTTCAGTCACTCTCCCTTGATGTATTAAAAGCATTGCTATGGGATTGGCAGCCTCATGCACAAGTTCTTTAGTATTTCTATGATGGATATGATCTATCAACTTGTTTTTTGCCCCTCTTCTGTGCCCCAGGTATTTTCAACATTTTAATGTCTCAGTTCTGTGTCTCACATACTGTAATTTCTGGTTCTGTACTCTTATTCTGCCATTTTCAGTGTCATCTTTGTTGAAGAGGCAAAACGTTAATTTTGTTTTGGAGTAGCACTATAATTATATTTGAGCCTCACCTCAAGGTCACTGTCGTAGCTCTAACTTCTTCACATGTTTTGTCTCAAGACATTTTTACTGTTTATGTAATTTACATTTGCATGGTTCACCGTTGGTGATTCTTACTTTAGCCTTTGCTTTCTGACCTCTAAAATGTAGCTTTATGATGTGTTGGCATTCTTCATTCCTAGAGAATTTTCTTTCTACTTTTTTTTTTTAAAAAAAAAAAGATCATTTATCCAGTTAGGCCTGCAGTCCTTCCCTACAAGTTTGCCCTTGCTCAGGAATCAAATTGCCACTATGCTTTGTGTCAAATAAATTCCCTGTCTCCTCCTTGTGTCAGTCCCTGCATCCTCTGATCTGACTGGCATTAGTTGCAGGTAGTGTCGTCTTTACGCCTTCATTCATCCTTTTCCTAAACTGCTCATTTTGTTAAAAAGACTTAGTTGCTGAAAGCTTTCAGATTTTTTCAGTCTGTCTCTTGTCTCCCTGCACGCTTTGTTTCTGCCCTGCACGTCCACAGCAGAACACATTAATGTCAGACATACTGCTTCTTACTCCATGGGAGTAATTTTCAAAATTACAGATCATCATCATATTCTTCTAGAAAAAGTTGGTACTGGAAGAAGGGAGTTTACATACAGCTCTGGTGTTTTTCTTTTTTTTTTTTCTTGCATGGCTGTGGCACCAGTATTTCAAAATAGAAAATAGTTAGGCATGTCATTACTTGTATTCATTGGGCAATAGTGCAACAAATGTCTGCGTAAGACACTTGCAATCAACAGCCTGGTGATATGTTCTCAAGCTCATGCCAGTACTGTGTTCCCTCTGGCAGCTCCCACATTTGCTTGCTTGTTCACAGTCTTGTCTCAGACCAACATTAAAATTGTCTTCCTTATAGTATATGTGACCCTTCCGAACTAGAACTTTTTTTTTGGCATCTTTATTTCCATGTGTGATGCAATCATATGCTTCCCACTGAAATATTCTTTCTTTTAGGTTGTTTGTTGATACATGCAGACTTCTCATCTTTGTTATCTTCTGTTGGCTCACTGTAGCATGTGTCTTTGCCCACAGCATCTTGCATGTGCAGTACGTGATAATTGGAAGTTAAGTATTGTTTGCACTCTTAAATTACTAATGAAGCCGCAAGATAATATAGAACTTTGAGCTTTGGCCCCCTTTGCTCTCACTTGTTAACTCTTGTCTAAGTTTTAGAAGGTAAGCTTTTCAGGGCAGTGATGATATCTTTATTTGTCTATAAAAACCTTTGGCACAGTTTGGGGTACTATTTTAATAATGTCAGGGCTTTTTCCCTGGTGACATCAGATTCAAATAATTCCTCTTGGAACACCATTTGCCACTCTCTAAAAGTTTTCTTTTCCCCTTTCTACTTTTACCTGCTTTTGTTGTCTTGGCTTTACAATAACATAAAAGACTGGGCAAATTGAAAAACAGTAGGGACTTGTTGAAGATTTTGAACTGAGTCAGTGACTCAAGATGAAAATCATTTTTCTTATGTTATTTTACAACACATCAATAAAAATGACTATCTAGTCATAGCTCAATATAAAATAAAATCTTAAGATAGACCTAGAAGATCAGGTTTTTTTCCCCATATCTTGTTTTTAAGAGTGACCTTTAGCAGATGCTTAAAGAAGACGGTCAAGAAACAAGAAAAGCCTAGTGTAAAATTTTCCCTTGCATATCCTTTCCACTTCTGGAAGTGAATAGCTTCAGGACTTCCAGAGCCCAAGACTGTGTCTGGATCATTGCTTCTGATAGCTGTCTGTGCACATATCCTCCATGAATTTGTCTAAACCTTTTCTGAACCCAAAATATGTTGTTGGCTTCCACAGCATCCTGTGGAATGAGTTCCACAATTTAATTACGTGCTTTGTGAAAGAGTACTTCCTTTTGTTTGTTTTAAATTTGCTGCCTGATAATTTCATTGGGTGCCCACTTTTTATGAGAAATAATAAATCAAAATTTGCTGTTTGTTTTTCCACATTTTTCGTTATTTTTATAAACCTCTACCATAGTTGTCTTTACTTGGAAAACTAATGGTTGCACCTGGTGAGTTAAGAGATGTAGTCTAGTTAGTCTCTGTATGGAGACTGTTCTGTAACCCTGATAATCTTTTGTCGCCCTGTGGTGAATCTGTTCTGGTGCTCCCATATCTTCATGATGTGAGGAGAGCAAAACAGTGTGCATTACTTAAGATGTGGCTGCACTGGGAACTACTATATTAGCATTATAATTTTTTCTGCATGTCTCTCTCTTCCGTTAGCACAGAAGCTAGTATGACTTATATCAGCTGCGTGGCTCTTCTTAAGTTGTGCTCCCAAGGTGAGCAGAGGCCTAAAAGCCACTTTGTGTACTCACTTAACAAGGCAGCGTTGTAAGTTAGAAGTAGGCTGTGCTCTGGTAAGAAAGGCTGATTGCTTGTATTTTTTTTCAATTTGTGCTCAGAAGTTGAAAAGCCAATCTGGTGTTTACGTCTCCTCTGATTTGAGGGGCACAAATCTAGAATAGCCTCAACTTACACTGTGAGTTACAGTAGCTGTAGTAGTTCTGAGGGATCATTCAGCTGGAGGGCATCGCGTTTGATGTTTCCGTAAGGTGCGTGCACAGAGACTTCAGTTGATGTGATCTCATTTATGCAACAAGGGAACCTTCATGGCAGCATTTCACTAGTAGGTCTGGAGGAATCATGTCTGCATATTCCATGTTTTTATTCTGAGTGGGCTCATCACTACCTTAGTTCAAATCACAAATGCAGTCACAGAATAAATTTCTTGTCTGCCTACCAGGCTTTGGTTTGTGTCTCAGAGATGGCAAACTCTTCCTTTCAGATGAAGCGATACTGAAAAGATGCACTCAAAGAGTAAACCTAATGCACTCCAGCTGTTAATGGGATCCATGGGACTAAACTAGAGCTCGTCCAGTGTGAGCTCCCCTGAGTTGGTGTCAAGTCCTCAGCAGTGTTCTGCTCTGCGGATGTGCTCGTGTTGCACTATATGCTAGTGTAGGCACAGGCAACATGGTACTCCGTAGGAGTTTAAAAACATTTTTTAAACAATGTTAAACTCACCACTAAGTTATTCATACATGAGTCCTTTGCCACATAGTGTACAACACTTCACAGTTATCGCCCCAGATCTTCACAGTGCTAAAACATTAACCCAAATTCATGTATTGAGAGGAATTTATCTAGGATCACACAAAGACATATGTAGCAGAAGTATAATTTGGATTGCTGAAGTCGTAGTCTAACTCCTGTGTCAAAAACATCCTTTTTCCAGAGAAGATTAAAAAGAAAGAAAATACTAACAGGCTTAATTGAAATAAGTATCAGGCTCTGTAACTGGAGAATCCTTTCATAACAAGTACTTTGTGATGTTTTTACTGTGACATTTGATTGGCAAAACACACGGCTGCAGCCATTACAGGGCAATACTGGGAGATTACAGATTGTTTTTTGGCTTTCTGCAATTAAACTCAACACTTATTCTGTTATGTTCAGGTTTTTGTGCCATACCTATTGCTATGACCTCTATGCTACTTATCACTCAGTCATCTTGGATTGAAAAAAGAGAAATCGATATTCTTGTGGTCTTTTCGTAATCAAGCATATGCTGCAATTCCTGCCTATTACATGAGAGACTTACTGTATATTTATGTATTCCCGAGCAGCATTAAACCTCATGCAAACTGAAAATACCGTGCCTACGTAGTAGGCCAAGCAATTCCAGAAATACGCTGAAATTATTGTGTAGTCACAATGTATTCAATTCTGTGCAGGCACAGTAAAATTGTCAGAGGGAGGGAAAGGTCCAGCTAGGAGCAGTTTCTTACTATTGCCACAGAAATTCACCTGGCCTGCATTCTTGGTCTTGGAAGCAAGCTGCGGGCTGGATGAGTTGTTCTAGCAGGCTTTGTGTGTTCTGTGATCTGCAAGAGCTTTCATGTCTCATCTTACTGTGCTGGCATGACAGAGAGGAGAAATTCCAAGCAGACTCCTCTGTCTAGAAACAGGTAGAAGAAAAAGCTGGTTTGAGCTTGTGGATTTTGTGTGTGCTGCATATGAGATTGAAGTTAAATATATTCTTTACCTGGGTTGAGTATTTCTTCTGCAGTTTGGGCTGCATGGAATTGAAAATTTTTTGTCATGAAATTTCTTCTGCAACTTGAACGAGCAAAGCGGTGTGCTAAAGTGAGACTTCTCAAGAAAGCATTATGTTATGTCTTTAACAGAAGTGAAAATAATTGCACTACTAATAAATTAGATGTCGGGCCATTGTGCCTTTGACTGGAAAGAATAATTCTAAAATTGTAATTCTGTTTCCATTGTATCTGTATAGATGAGAAGCTTAAAGCTGTGAATGAATACAAACTTTAAGAAAATGTTTATTTTTATCTCCTAGGCTACTCGACATGCAGAAATGGTGGCAATTGATCAGGTCCTTGACTGGTGCCAGCAACACAAGAGAAATCACGAGGAAGTGTTTTCACACTCAGTAATGTATGTAACCGTAGAACCGTGTATCATGTGTGCAGCTGCCGTGCGCCTGATGAGTATCCTTTCATGATATTAATGCTGGGAAACCATACGTCAAAATGTTAGTCATTTGGTAGTGAGCCCACAGAGAAGGGCTTGACACTGTCAGGCAGAGCCGACAAGGATACTATCTTATTGTTTGAGAGTCTGTACCACCCGCCATTTGCGGTATGGTAAGTAACGAGAGATTCAAGAGTGGAAGAGAAATGGTGCAATTATGACAAACAACAATTTCTCTTAGGGATATAAAAATACACTTTAGAAGTATCTTATTACATAAAATCAGCTGATCTCAGTTTAGTGTTCAGTTTTGAACAGTGTAACAGGTAGTAAAACATGGCTTTGTATGTCCCCGTTTTGGGATTCATGCTTCTCTTCCGAGGAACGCTGGATGTGCATCTTCAGCAGTGCATCTTAGATTATTCAGAAGTAATTTTTGATTTTAGGAGGGAGGAATTACAGTACAAACTAATTTAGTTTGAAAAGTACAAGCACATTTTAGTGAAATTTAATGACTATTTTAATCAGGCTACTTTACTTCCTGCTTGCTTTTCACTTAAACTTAATACCTTAACTCATTCACATAAATTCCACGGGTTGTATATGGCTGTCGAAATGAGCGATTTGGAGGCTGTGGCTCAGTTTTGAGCATCTCATCTGATGATATGGTAGACACAGGAGAACCATTTGAAGTAAGCTATAAAATGTTTTCCTTTATTTTCAACTAGGGTACTGTGCCTAGCTTGGTTACTACGCTTTGAGAATGTTATAGATCAGTTTAAGGGGACCCAGATGAAAGATCATCAGATGTCAAGTAAACTTGACTTAACAAGAAAACTGTATAAAAAAATTAAGTCCTTAAAGAAAAGAAAATCGAGGGAAAGCCTGATAACAATCATAAATTATTTAAACGGATGCATCAAAGAGGAAAGGAAAGAATTATACTCATGGTACAAGGTAAGGAGTAAATATCTCTAAAAGGTGTGCAGTACTCAGAACAGTAACTGTATGCGACAGGAGGAGACAAGGGAAAAATTGTTTTAAGCTGCAGAATGTACAGACACATAATAAAGATCAGGTAACAGCAACTTACTAGGTTATTTTTTTTTAGCTGGGCCACTGGAAGCGATTGTATTCGTGCTCTCAGACTATACATATATGAGGTAAAATGCATTACCTTGGATCTACTTCGTATAGTTCAAATCCCAAAATAAATAGGGACAGCAAAAGTAGCAGAGGATATTTAGTTTAGGTATCAGGAAGCTTTTCTGAGCAGTAAGAATACTGAAGCACTGGAACAGAGTGTCTAGGGAGAAGGAGGCAACTTTGTCATTTAAGAAAAGCTGGACAGGTGTTCAGTAGAGGTATAGTATACATAATTCTAGATAGTTTATGGCATCATACTTGTATACGTATACGCCTATGCATACATATAGATATTGTTTATAGCCTTATGTTTATTACATTATATACAGTTGTAGATGATCCTGTCTTATTCAAGAACATTGATTAGAGTCCTTAGAGTTTTTTCTGCACTTAACATTTATGATTCAATGAATGTAAAAAGTAATAAATTTCAGCATTATAAATAAACACTCAAGGCTCAGAAAGAATTTCAGTCAGCATAAGAATACTGTTTGTCAGTCTACTGTTAACGTATTAAGCATCTTTCTGTCAGGGTGTTTGAGACTAGCATCTGAATTAATTGTATGTTCCCTACTGCAAGTGTTCATTTGCTAACATCAGCACGTGGTATTTAATTTTTCTATATGTTCAGAGGAAAGAAAGGAGAAGATTCTTGATACTACAAATACTTCATTTGTTTCTCTAGAGAGCTGCAGTGGGATGTATAGGTGTAATGAATTACTTTCTATTGTGGATGGAGATTTCCTTTAGTGTTAGTGACATTTAAATGCTTTGTAATTAATGTTCATGGCTGGGAAAAATATTTTGGAAGGACTAAAAAGGTCTAAGAGGTGACTGTTAGGAGTAAAGAATAGGCATGTGGAGGAATGTTTTCTGGTAATTTCTACAAGTACCCAAGCATATGTCTCTTACATTTCCAACTGCTTGTCGAGTATATGTTGTAAGTTGAAAATACATTAATAAGAAAGAAATTAGTGCATAAAAGTTTTACTTAAGTTACTAAAAAAGTTTGTTTTACCTGACTTCTAAGTTACTATGATTTATGCTGCTGAGCCTCAACACCGTATTTTTAAAATATGTATTCAACCTGGAAAGGAGGTTTTCTGACCCCCAAATAGTTGAAGGTACATGTTAAATTAATGGAATAGGCAGTACAGTTGTTTACAATTATTCTGTACTTAAGGCATTATTGTGAAGCATGGACTATGTTATTCTCAGATGAGCTCATGAACATCATTCTAATTTGAACAGTGCATTGCTGGTTATCGTGCCAAAGAAGCAGTGGAAATGTTAAAAGCTTTCTACAGACAAGAAAATCCCAATGGTAGGTTTCATATTAATGGATCTATTTTGATCCCAATGTAATTTAAAACAATGCTGGTACTCATATTTTGTAATTCACTTCTGACTTTGTTTCTGTTTCTGTTTCTTCTTCACAGCACCAAAATCAAAAGTACGGAAAAAGGATCATCGTAAGTAGGCCTACACTGATGTGAGACAGAAGTTTACAAAAACATACGCGAAGGTTTCTTCAGCATCTTTCTCTTTTAGACTGTATAGTCAAACTGAACTATGTTAAATATGTTCTGTATGGTGTTTTTACTAACAAGATACTACATGTTCCTGTGTCTGTATGTATGTCTGTGATTTCTTGTTATTATACATTACCAAACAGAAGAACTAGTGACTGTTGTTGAGTGAGGGGAAAATTTATGGTTCAGGTTGAGTTGTTTACAGCCAGATGGATCCATTAAAATGATGCCGTTCTGTACAGCACATTCTAGAATATTTTCTTTCCTTCTATCTGGAGAAGCATCTTGGTTTTCAATACCAAATGTTTGCTTAGGCAAGTACATAAATCTCTTGGAAGGTTACATTTATAAGACTTTCCCAGTCCTTGTGTGTATGTTTAATCAAAGGACATATAAGACAGTGTATGGTCCTTGAAGATTCGAGATAAGACTTGTAATAACAGTTTTTCGTTGTTTTTTACACTCCTTCTAGCACACACCAAACTTTCAAACAAGTTCTAAAAGTCATATAGATATCTAGACATGAATATATGCAAAACTGCATGTCTCAGTTCACGTATACTATTGCTAATAAGCATAAGCAAGCATCATTTGGCTTTTCATACAGCAGCATTTTCATACAAAGTTGTGGAGGATGTGAAATCTCTTTAAACTGTCCACTCCTCTTATGAATATTAGCATAAAAAATGCTTTATCGTTAAGAATCTGCTAAGAAGTTGGAGTCATTCTCAGCTACTAAATTATAGTAACTGAAATGGGCAGATATATGTGAAAACGAGGACATGAAATTGGTAATAGAATGAATAAAATACCTTTTACATACTGTATCTTTTCATAGTGCTGGTTCGTTTTGTCATTTCCATGTACTTTGCTTGGCCATGCAGTAATTTATAATCCAGAAGAGGGCCTTATAGTTCCACTGATGAATTAAGAATACAAGCCCAATTCAATCTTGATTATGTTGCTCTTAGTGGATACTTATCTTAAGCATGAAACTGTAGTTTAAATCATTGATACTCAGAAATTTGAGAAATGCCTTAACTTTTTTTTTATTGTGGAAGAGTGGCTAGAATTCTGTGACTATAAAAATTAAAATTAAACCTTTTAGATATTTCAAATGAGTATGTTGAAAGTGTTTTTTTTTTTTAAAAAAAAAGCATTAAAATCATTACTTTGTAGCCATTGCTCCTACTAGCTTAGAATTTGTATTTTGTGTATTTACTTACTGTTTACATGGTGATAAGGGAAAGACACATTTTTAACATAATAGCTAATTTCAGAGTTTAGAAATACTTTTCCTTTAACCTAAGCCCTTTAATTTACATCTGTGACCTCTCCTGTCCTCCTGACCCAGTGACCATTAGTTACAGCACTCAAGTCTTTTTCTTTCCATAAGCAAAAGAAGTTAGGACTACCAATACAGATTCCTTCAGCTTCAGAGCTGCAAGGGCTCATGCAACAGACAGCTACGCTGGAAAAGCTATTTAGAAAAAGACCATTTTTAATGACTGCGATGACTTTATTGGAAAGAAACTCACACCTGTGGTTACTGTGTTTGGTTAGTAATACAAGGTAGCTATTTATCCATACAGATACATATATTCAATTCTCAACTGGACTATAATCTTTTTTATATCAAGAAGAAGTCACTAAAGTCCAAATTAAAGGAAGACTTTAGACTTCTAGCTTGCTACAGACATCAATGCCAGTAGGAAATGGAGCCTAGGTACTGTTTTGGACCAGAACCTAGGTCTCTCGGCACCTGTTCTTATGCAGAGTGACTAAGAACACTTAGCCCTCACACCTTCCCCACTGCATTGTTTCAAAGAAGAGTGCTGTTGATATTTGCATATTATTACAGTAGGAGACACATAAATAAGCAGAAAGATTACTGGTAATAGGAGAAAACATTTTAAAAGCTGTGACAAATTTTGCAATCCTTATATGTGGAATAGAAATGCTTTTTAACAGGAATCAGTGGTAACCTGTCATTTAGAAAGCAGTTTCTGCTCAGAGCTGAGGAAGTCTGAAGAAGGTGTCAAAAATAAAAGTTTTTGTGAAGAGCGATCAAGGATAATAATGTGCATTTTAGATAAGGGACAAGGAAGAGGAATAGCATAGCAAGCTAAAGCCTGATGTATTACAGAAAGGTTACAAAAGATCCTTCTGTTTACTATTTGCAGTAGTATTGGAAGACACATCTGGATGCGTGTTTTTGTAAGTATAATACTTAACTAGCTTAGGGAACAGACAGCTAAAAGATTACACCGAAAGCAAAAATGTAGCCCATTCTCCTTAAAATCCTATTACTTATATGAGCAAGAACAAATGCAGATGCACAGGTATTTTTACAGAAGAAACAACTTGTGTTTGAAGACAAGCTGCTCAGCACAGCCATGGCATGACATCTTGACAACTGGCATGTGTGCAGCTATGTTCTTGTCTCTTCCACCTGTTCCTCAGTGCTATTCCTGTCTACCTGCAAACTGCCAGGCTCCCACGAGGGTAGCAGCAGCTCTTGCAGCTCTTCTCGTGGGCTGGAGCCCAGAGAGGCTGGTCCTATTTGCCTCTACCTGCCACTGCCTTCAGCGGTGTGCCTGGGGCAGTTGTCCCTGTCTCACGTGTGTTGCAGCTCTTCCTAAGTATGATCTATGAATGGACCAAGAGCCTTTTCAGAAGTGGAAGTCATTGCAATTATTTTCAGTGGGCAGGTGTCTGATTTGAGCCTTCTCAAGGCCAGAGACAGTGAGATGTCTTGTTCCAAGCTAGGGCTGCGGTTCCTTTGTTCCTACTTCCCTCTCTCAGAAACAGCTCTTCATGCAAAATGCATCACGCAGACAGAGCACACAACCCCCTTAAAATTTTACAGTAAGTTTTGAGTTTGTCAGTGTTGTTCGGAGTAAGATTCACAAACTTGAACGCTTCACAAGAAGTACATCTGAGATCCTGGGCAGAAGGCTCGGTTCAGGCTCAGAGTAACATCTCCATGTAACCTCAACACGTCAGCTGGAAGAAGGCAGAAGGTGGCCACGACAGTTGTAACTGGATCAGCTGACCGGCTTCAGTGGCCCAGATCAGAAAATGATCTTACAAGAAACAGTATTAATGAAACAGAGAAAGAAGGTAGGAAAAAGAATTACGCTGCTGTAGGAATGCTTATTTAGCAAGAAGGAGGCAGTTGCTCGTGACTGCAGAAGCATAGGCTTGGTTTATAACTGTTGCTACCAAATAAAATCTTGCAGCAAACCAAGCCAGAGGCACCCCAGGAATCAATAGCTGATTGATGCACATCCTGGAAGAAGTGCTGCTGTCTGCTTGCAAGGGGCCTGGACCTAAGGTTTTGGTTCTAGCCCTAAAAGAGCATCAGGTTCAACAACCTTAATTGTTACTGGAAAACTCAGAGCAGCAGCTTAAAAATGATGCTAGTCATTTTTCACAATGCTTGTACTTATTTATATCTACTTGTGTCTGTTGCCACATAGCAGGCCTCCAGAGCAGCAGTAAATATATTCAACGGGTTTATTTAAAGAAGTTGAAATGCTTCACATCAGTTTTTCCCTTGCTACTTGATAAATAAATACATGGGCTTCAGCATTACGTTTACCTTGGGCTGCTTTTTTGCCAGTTCATCACAGGCATGCATGATTTTATTTCAGCATTTGGTTTGCTTGTCAATAGTCTGACATCAAAATATATTGACCCAGCTAGGAGGGCAAGGAAGCAAAACAACACGGCTTTGTCTCTGCTAAACCAATTACAATTGACAATCCAAGGCTATAATAAATACGTCTTGTGACTTGCACACTGGAAGAGAGGCTGAATTTAAATTATAGCTTTGGGTTTTGAAATGCTCACTGATCCATTCCACTCCTATTAGGAGCGCCTTCCGCTCTGCAAAATTAAGTGATATCTTTACATGACAGTTTAATTAATTTATTTTTCAATATGTACATTTATGGAGTTTCTCCATTAAGCTTTTGAAATGTCTGTAGGTCCTATGCATTAATGTAAATGCGCCGTGGCCCATAATTACCTTTGGCAGGCTTAGGGCACTGATAAAAAGATTATATTTTTAAAAACTAAAGTCTTCAAACTTCCCCAGTGCTTGGCAGGAAATCTATTTCTGTGTTTTATTTGGAGCAAGACTGGGGAGCCTGCAGCCAACAACTTCAGTGTAGGCAGTAACTGTTACATTTTAGAAGAAAATACAGTTGACACTAAATGAGAGAAGGAGAGAGGAAGACAATTAGTGCTAGAGTACTAGAAGCAGCTGTTTGTTTGTTTTGCCTTGTGGCTGCCAATATATACCCTTATCATTAAAGTGCATCTCGAAATGGGGTGTTTTCTACGAAATTACTTCACAAAACATGGATCTTTGTCTTTTTAAGGGGCTGCCCCAAAGTGAGTTTAACTTCCTTTTTCACAATAGCTCAGTGATAGCCAAGAATGCTGGATTCTCCCCTTGCCTCCTCCTCCCTCCTTTCTAAAAATGAACTTTTCAGGGATATAAAGAACTCAGAGAAGTTTGAAGGAGAGCAGATGGCCAGCAGTGATCCAATAGGATGTAAAACTTCAGTTAGGTAGTCACTTGGCAGTCAAGTGCAAGTGAGCCTGTGATGTTTCCATAGTGATGTTTTTACATGGTGCCTCACTTTTGTCTTTTAAAAATCTAAGCGATTTTAAAAAGGGCAATACCATAAAATGAAGGGCTCTGTAGACCTGAATGCATGGCATGGTGTAATTAACTCTGCCCTTCCCTGTCTGAGCAAGCGGGGAACCAGGGCAGCAAGCTGGGCTCTTCACTGCTTTCTGGCTGACGAGCGGCGCAGTGACCTCAGCTGCGCTTACCCTTGCCAGCTTCAGCTCGTGTGGTGCTTGTGTGGGCTGCTCAAGTTGCTGGATAAAGTAGGGGCAGTTTCTGAAATTAAGAAGTGACTCAGATTCTAGTGCTGTTGGGGAGGGATTGTTCAGCCCCTGAGTTTCTTGGTGTCAGGATTTCACATTTACATAGGGTGGAAGGTTTGTTGGGGCATTTTGGTAATCTTCAGAGCTTTCTCTACAAAAAAGAAGCGGTGTAATAAAAATTGACATGACTTCGATTCCTACTTTCTCCTTTTGAAGTCTGAGAGGCAGCCATTAAAGTTGCATTAATTTGTGAGGTTATAAACTGCTGCCATTATCAGTGCAGCCATATTGGGCAAGAGAAACAAGATTTGTAGGGAGAGGCAATATCTTTTATTAAGCCAAATGATACAGTTGGAAAAAACAGGCAAGCTTACAACAGCCGTAGGGACACTGAATTCAATATCTTACCAGCTTTTTCCATGCACCTAATGAAAGTAAAATGAAAATAAGTAAGTACATGCATATATATACCATCTCCCTGGAAACCCACATCTGGACAAGTTTGACTATCAGCTGGTCTGAGTAAGAAAAAAGCAATAGGAGCCTGTGGACTCATGGCAAACTCTGCTCTGAAATCCCCAGCAGTCTCCCTCCGCTGTTTTTGCACAGATGGATCAGGCCAGCACTTTGTGAGGACCCAGTGCAATTTTCCTTTCCCACAAGAGTCCCAGCAAGGTGCTCAGTGCAGCAGCGTACTTATACAGCTCCTTGCCCTATGGGGCACGTGTTGGTGTGCAGGGGAATGGCTTGGCCTGGCCGCAGCCTGCAGAGCTGTGCAGGGACAGCAGCGGCCCCGCTGCGGCCACGCTGCTGTGGCTGTGATTGCCGTCTGGAGCAGGGGGACTTTCATGGAGAAGCAGCTTCCTGCTGGAGTGCTGTGGAACAGAGGAGAAGTAATTTGTGTTATCTGTGATTTACAAATCCCTGAGTGAACTCCCATGAATGCTGTGGTACAAGCAAATGAAGTAGGTTTAGCCTGGGAACAAAATTACCGAGCTGCCTTCCCGTGCTTTGGCCTCAACCGTAAACTCAGAGTTACCCAACAAGGAAACCCTCCACTTGTGTAGTGGCCAGTCTGTTACTACTAAACCTGACCCTGCAGACAGCAAATAATTCTTTTCTAAGAAACCCATTCTCTCATCCTCTGCAACTTATTTCCAGTCATGTTGCGCAGCACTTGTACTGGCGGCAGCAGCAGCAGCCTGAATGAATCACTGAGAACAGTACCTGGCAAGTGCACTTTTTAATAGTTAAATGTTTATCCTGTCAGGGAGCTCCATCAGCATGTTTGAGCTGCCACTGACAACAGGGAGGGCTGAAAGCTCTGCAACAGTTGCAACAAAACCTTGATTACTTACACTGCAGTGCACTTGGTAGCATTTCCACCACAGAGAAGATCTGGCAGCTTTGGTGTGGGCAGCTGCAGCCTGGGGAGTTTTAAACTACAGATTTACGTAGTTCCGTGCGGAGCTGTTGTCCTCCTGTGCAGCAGAGGGCAGCTAGGGAATTGCCTTGTGATGGGTAGGAGCTGGGCCAAGTGGATCAGGTCAGATGCATCCTTTTCCCATCTTTTCCTGAATCCAGTGCCGTGGTTGTTTCCTCAGTGCTCACTCACTTCACCATGTTGTACTGAAAGTTTGTTCAGTTCATTCCTGCAGGGCCTATTCAAGGTACGGCAAGTCTTAAATCCTCCTGCTACCTACACCCTAAGACAGGGTTACAGAATGCTCCCATTTGAAGCCACCTGCCTGCTCATTTCATACTTCAGACCACCATTAGACAGCGCTATTCAGCAGCCATCAGGACCTTCCTGTGTGCTGAGTGTTAGTTACAAAACTGACTTAAAGATATCTTCGTGGCTGGTGCTATGCTGAGTTCAACACAGCCTTATTGAGGAACATGCCTCCTTCTCCATCTTGGTGGGCATTTTTTCATTTTGTGCCTTTTTTCTCCCTTTTTGCCTTCCAAAAGCAGTACACAGCTGCACCACACAGCTGAGCAGCAGCAGTTATCAGGAGCCTCTGCTCTTCTGTATTTCTGCTGCTCCAGTTAGAATAACGCCAGTTACTGCTGAGTGATAACCCTCAATGAGCCTAATGAAACAGCAATCTGGCATTAAGATGTGTATATAGTTGCTATTTCTTAAATTGACAGGTGACATTTGGAACATGCAGCCCCTATTCATTTTTAAAGCTAAATACTCTCTCAAAATAAAGTCTTTGCCATTAGTCTTAAAGATTTCCAGCCTAGACAGGGCCAGCTGTGGTTTTACACATTTTCTGGGCAAAAGGTCAGATTTCTAGCAGCTGTAATTTTTTGTCACAATGAACTGGACAATTCATGAACAATAACAAATTACCCGCCTCACAGATTACCTTGGACTCTTTTTTTTTTAACCTTTCCATGTAGGATTATTTATACAACAAAAACCAGAGGGTTTTGATGAACAATTTAAAATCAACTTCAATTTCATCACCTTCTATCTAGTCACACTCTTCTGCATTTTTATATATCTACAATAAGAAGGCGCCAAAGGGAATCTCTGAACACCTTCAGCAATAGTTAAAAATTTGTTCATGAGCAACAAAGACTCACCTTTCTTAGAGACAAATACCTCAGACACATTATATTGCAGGAACAGTTAAGAAAGTGAATGGACTCGGCTCATCCAAGCGAAAAGCACAGAAACCATGGTAAGGACTCGATATTCCTTTACACTTCAAATTGATGTCAACACGTTCAATAGTATACTTACGATAACTTCCATTTCCAAATCCAGAAATACTCAGAAGAAATAGGTGCCCACAATATCAAAGTTGTACTCTTACACAATGCATGGCTGTTACCTCATATGCTTCTTTATCAATTTTATCGTCCAGAGGCCTCATCTGACTGTTGGCTATTTAATGTATTTTCAAAGTTAGTTACTCTATTGTAACACTAGCATGTCATTCCACTACTGTTAAGCTGCCCCTTCAGCTTATTCTTGCATGTAAAAGAGCAAAAATTAGGCCTTCTAATATGATACTAGATGGCTACTATTGACCAAAGAGAGGGAAGCACCTTCCATGGGTATATGCCGGGCAGAAGAGCGTAGAAGATAGTGTAGTTCATTTCATGTTCCTTCAATGACTAAATCAAGGTTGGCAAAAGGTAATGTCTCCTGACAGATGCTTTCTCCAGCAACTAAGGCAAGAACAGCCAAGAGCATGGCCAGCAACCCTCTCACATTGCATCGGATTTGCCAGGAGTCACAGCCACATGGGAACCACAAGAGGAGCAAGAGCCTGCAGAATGTTTGAGTCACAGGGACATTTTCTTTCTTTAAGTTAAAAGAAAATCTTCAATGATTTACATATGAATTGCTTCTAATGAGGACACACAAGCTCAGTTCTCCAGCAGACTTTCAACAAGGCCAAAATTAAGGATACAATTACATGGCAGAATACTAGACTGAGATCTTCATGGTTTTTATGTCAACAGTGAAGTCAGCCACTGCTGGTGGGTGGGAAGCAGCTCTCTTTAGGGATGTTGAGCTGGTTGATTTTCTGATTACTTCAGAGAATTTTAAAAATAGCAAATTATAATAACAGGCCTATAGACGCTGTAGCAGCTTTCTGATTAATGTGAACCTCAAGATACATGCTAAATTCTCGTCCATAAGGTATGCTGTTTAGAAATTTTCTAGATGCTATTTTAACCTATGTCTTCTGAGTCACATTAGTCAAAAGAATTGGCCTGTAATTTAATTATTGCAAATGGTGCATCAATGAGTTATTTCCTAGGAAAGAGAGTTAGGAAAACCCAACACTGCAATTAATGCTGAAATGGAACCCTTTTTCTTTGGCCTTTTGAAAATTTTTCCGTATGACAGGAGCCAAGTGAGACCGAAAGAGTTTTGAAAATTCTATTAGAAAGTCATCTTCACCCAGAGCTTTCCCAGAGACCAGAGGTTTTATGACTCCTTTTTATTTCTTCCTCTGCTATGGGACTACCTAACTGTTCTCTAATTTCCTGCAGAATTATAGGTATTTCCAATTTACTTAAGAGACATTGAGTCTGTTCAGCTGTGCAAATGACTCAGATTAGTTACAGGATTTTAGAATTCAAAAGAGATGTCGTTAAGGTCCACAGGGTTTGTAGCTCGTACAACAGATGACCATACACAGGAATAGCACAACACCCTGTGCTTTCCTTCCTGAACTGTACTGCCAGTAGTTCCCAGACATTTCCTCATGGGTCTTAATTTCTGTGCTTTTCCATCATTTTGTAAGCAAAGATTCTCTACTTTTTCTTCCCATAGAAATGTAAGAAAAAAACAGTTATGCACCTGAATCACATTAAGCAAGAGACTCTCACTATACTGCTTCCTCATTACCATACAGCTTGATAATTTAGAACAGTAACATTTAGGACCTGAGCAGATGAATCAACACAATCAGCAATCCCTAATAGGATTCTCCGTGGGATTTCGAGACTATCCCATACTGAGGCAAAGAACTTGGAAAGGTTTTCAAGCCCTATTATGTTTGAAAACACTGTGAGGTGAAGAGCATTGCAAGTTCTGCGACCCACTCCTCCAACCTTCCTTCTGTACTGTCAACTTTTAGCTCTTCTGTGTATCATGTAGGTACTCTGCTTTGGCGCGTCCACACTCTACAAATGAAACGCAGGGCTTTCTGAACATGCTAGTGGCCTGAACTGTAGTCCACCCATGCCCGGCTCATCCAGACCACCTAGAAGAGAGTGTGGATGTTTCCCTTCAGATGTCTTCCAGAGCATAGCCTGCAGCCATGCTAGACACAAAAGCTGTGTAGATGGCACACAAGGTTTGAACTCGTGAATGAGCTTAGACCCATCTTACAGACAGTTGGACTGTACTGTGTGAGACACCTTAGAAACCTGGCTGAACTAGGCTACCATTGCCTTAACGCCTTCCAAGGAGTGCCTTCCAGGGATAGCATTTCATGCAATCTCAGGATATTTCAGTTTGGCCTATAGAGTGTGCTTATTTTCTTCCTGACAAAAGAAAAAGGTGAGAAATAGAGGGGACTAGGAAAAAATGGCACAGAAAGAAAAAATTCAAATAAACCCAAAAGATATGGCAAGTCAACATGCCACATATGCAAAATGCTAATATGCAACATCACTAAAGCCTTGATCTTGTGAAATGTGTAAGGCAGCCTGTTTTGCTGACAGCCCTGTTTCCAATACATCTCTCTCCTAACTTCCTTCTGCAAAAAAAAACTTTTTTTTTTTAAATTAATTACTTTGGGGAAAAGGCAAGAGGAATGTGTGCGTTAGAGTTGCAGGAAAAATACTGTGAGTTTGAATTAATTAAACAAATGACCCATGCAATCAGGGAAGATGGTGGAGACCAGGTTTCCGTACTTCAGCTATTTCTGGAGGCTGAAGGGATAACAAAGGGACTGAACTGGTTCTACCCTCTACAGCATGTTGCACCAGAAGATCTGTACCCTTTGTCCTTCAAGGCAGAAAGCAAGATACACGTAGATGTAATCATAAAGAGCCACACAATCTACATACTCTGCTGATCTTAGCAGTAGTCCATCTTTAATTCATGCTGTACATCGGAGACTCAAAGTCTGGCATGCCAAAGTTTGGGATTGGACTAGAGGCAATCTTTGTGCTGTGGGAGAGCTAGCTGTTAAAAACTATTTCTAGTATACTGTGCTCTCCACCACTTCTACCCACTTTTTAGAAGTCTGTGAACTGTTGCTTGTGTTCGCAAGGTGGCTTCTCTACTCCAGGTAGACTCATAGTGGGAAACCCCATCTGCTGTAAAAATCACTTCTTCTTTCTATCCAGCCTCTACTTCTCTCTCCCCCTACAAGTCCTGCAGGCTCAATGTCTCTGTATCCCACTGAAATCAGACTGTATTTACCTGGCTGCACATGCCTGCGCCCTACAGTGAGTGCACAGCAACCACGTTGGGCTTTGGTGATCCCAGCACACATGAGTTCAGAGCCACCATGAACCTCTCTTCCACAGGATGCATATGTAAATACATTTTGTCTGTATTTAGTAAGACAAGGCTCAGGCAGGAGCATGACTGATAGAGCAGACATACCTTTTATTTCCAGGGTGTATATTTCGAGTGTGCTTGGTGTCTGAACTGACCACAGTTTTCAGATCCTATGGCTCCTTCTCTGTTCCAATCTGAATAACAAAGGCAGATGATCCAGTTCTCAGTGTCTTCGCCTGAAGAGATATAAATCACGTTCTAGGTATTATTTCTTCATGTGTGTCTTTTGCTGAGCAATTAAGTGTGCGTTACTGAAGGATTAATAAGTCAGCCAAGGCTACAGAATATAATGCAACTTCATAGCAAGAGATGACAATGCAATTCTTTAATGCCTTAATATTATTTCACGTAAAACCAGATGTAAAATCAGCTCCATGCTAAACTGTGTTTTCTCCTTCAGTACTTTTAAACTTAAAAAAAAAAAAATGTGGGAAAGATACCAATAGCTCATATATAATCTCTAGATAATGTGTTAAAGACTGGTGGTAAGTGGCACTCTCACAAACTCATATTTATACTAAAAAACATCACATGTGTACATTACATAGACCATCAATTATAACAGCTGAAAGTAAAATAAATGTGTTCTGATGAATGTACATTTACTTTGCCATCCATTACATATAATCTTTGTGAGAAAAATGCCTTTTTTTTTTTATTCTAAGCTATATATCTTAAAAAGCTAACACAAACCATATATTTTAGCTGTATCAAAATCTAAATACCTACATCCACGAAACAAGCAATTACACAGAATTGTATTATAAACTATGCACAGATGAGTAATAAACCACTAGTTTTAAATAGAATTCCACAGAGAAAAGATGCATCATGGATGCTTGGACAGGTAATTTAACAGATTCCTCCTTGTGAAATTCCACTTTTTTTCAATAAATGCAGCTCTGGGGTGTAATTTTGGACAGTATCTTTGTAATATAGGACAGTTCAACATTCAGAGTGCTGGCAGCCAGGGTGGATCAAAAAGCAGCCAGTGATTTCAAAGGTTCTCGCTTTTGGGCTATCATCTCCCTGAAAGCCACGTGAGGGGCGCAGCAGGGCAGTGTCACAAAAAGCCCGTCCCTGCAGTGAGCCTTGGCACAGGTTCTGGCTGGTTGAGGTGACTGAACAACTGGGGGACAAACCACCCCTCTACTCCCGGCACAGAGTTTTGATCCCCTCCTGCCGTACGGAAAGCGTTCTGCTGTTGCTAGCACAGCAATTATGCTGCAGAAAAAATCTGCTTCCAAATAATTTAGTCTTTACTTATTCAAAAGAAAAAAAAAAGGCAAAAGAAGCTACAAGATTAAGGCTAATGAAATACTGGAAAGGGAATCAATTTACAGTAATAAAATTCTGTGCATGTTTCTAAGGGCACAACATCATGTACAGGTCCATAGAGAGTCCTTCGGAGCGAGCTTTCCTGAGGACACTGCAACTGCACATGTGGCCTGGTGGCAGGAAAGCTGCTACATCAGCCTATCCCACCACGCTAAGAAGGCAGGTCATAAATTAACTGAAGATTCAGCAGAGCACGGGCAACTGGAGAAAGTGAACAAGCAGATGAAACAAAGATGTGCCCTTTCCTTCTACATCAACCTTACACATGAAGATTTTAATAGTGGATTTTTGAACCTAAAGTTGGAACTATTCCACATTCCAGCCCTGTGGTCCCATTATCTAGCTCGCAAGGTTCCTGATGCCCTTCCCACATACATGCAATATTCGTTCAGATACTTTTTGAGACACCCTCAGACATAAATAAGCTAAACGAGGATATGCCGTACCGTGTAACTGGCAAACTGCGCTGAGGAGGAAGAGTGCTTGGCAAGTTATACCAGCAGCATGGATCAGACTCCTCGTAACAAGGAGAATTTTGCTGTTTGTTGTGATAATACCTAGGAAAGGAAGGATGCAATGCAGAGCTCTAGGTTTTACTTCTCACCTCTGCCACTTACCCTGTGCAAACAGCTTGATAACTGCTCAGCCTCTCAGTTTACTCTTCTAAATTACAGCACACACAGTAATACATCAGCTGGGGGGTTTGAGGCTAAACTTGTATAAACCAATTTTGATTCCTTCCATCAAGTGTCTCATTAAGTGTAAAGTGCCCCTGGGGAAAGGCAGCTGATTAAACAGATTCCTCTGTGACATAACGAATTTACAAAACCCCTCCAGTTTTGCTGGGAGATGTTTGGGGAAAAATACATTCAGCCACCGAGGGCGAAGTCCACTGAGAGCGAGAACGACTCCATTTCCTTTGCCTCGGGGCCTGACAAACCTTCCCCACCTGCCCAGGGGGCTGAGAGGGGCTTTCTGCTGGGCGCTGGGAGGGAGAGGAGAAGCAGGGAGGCAGCCGTCCATCCTGCTGCCCACAGAGCAGCCCACTGCACCCACGCCACAGCATAGAGGTCACAGCCTCCGCACTCAGCTTGGCAGACAGAGCCCAGCTCTGCCAGCTTCCCCACACAGCTCTTGCACTAAACCCCCAAGGCAAAGCTCCTTCAGGCAGGCTCTGCTCACGCAGGAGGCACTGCCTCAGCACAGGGAAGAAGTATGAGGCGTTTCCCAGCATTGGGATCCTGTTTTTAATGTGACTCAGCTCTGCAGAGTCCATAAGGATGACATGGGCTGTGCTTTATTAGCAGTTAGGTTAATGTTTGGAAATAAAAAGACTGATGGTTTTATCTGTTTAATGATTTGGTGCTGCCAAGAGCAACCATAAGCACAGCTCAATGGTGCATGAAGAGAGTACAGCCTGACATTCATTTCCCACCACTAAAATCCAAACATTAGCACACAAGTTGTGTAGCAGGCTGGCAGGGGCAGGCAGCCAGCATCGCAGCTATTGGCGTGACTCTGACAATCATTTTTCTTCATGGAGATTTTGAACCTCCCTGTAATGTAAGGGAATAGGGATGGGGGAGGTGGGTTAGTTTTGAAGCCTGGCAGTTCATTTGTGTTTGCCCAGCTTTCCTATACCCTTGGATGAACTAGGCTACAGAGCTGTGGACTAAAAGACTCCTCTCTTTTTTCCCCCCATTATTTTTTCACCTGCATGGGCGTCCTTTTACATTTTTGTATTTTAAATCCCCTCTTCCCAGGTACATTCTTTAGAAAACAGTAGCTGCAATGCAGATTCACCGCATGTAAGCGGGCAATGATACTGACCTGCCATATGCAGCCAGCAGCAGATACAGCAATATTTATTGCTGCAAAGTGATCAGATGGATAGATCCTGTGGTCAGCTGGCACAGAGGCAACACTGGATCTGGCAAATACCATCAGAGCAAAGACCATAATAAGAGACAACAGGAGCCAGTGGACACAAGGATGTTGTCTTAACAGACCGATAGCTTCCTCAGCTAGCGTTTATCACTATTTATCACAGAATAAGTGCAACTGTTAGACTTATTGATCCTTTGAAATTTACATACAGCAGAGTTTGGCCATTTTTGGCTGAGTTACACAGAACACATCTCCTTCTGTACACAAAGTCAAGTGAGAGAGAAGCCACTGAAATAATCACATTGGAGTTGCACTCCAAGCAAAGCTTCCTTGGACGTGCAAACACATGCCTTACTGACTTCTGGGAAGACGCATGGCTGTATATATAATGGTCCAGCTGGCCCACCAATTCCAACAAGTAAATATTGTGTGGCTGTAATAGTGCTGCATAGCTCACAACTAGCCACATAAAGTGCTTTTTTGTAAAAGCTCCTCAGGCAGCCCTGCAGCCGTGCAGGGGGCTGCCATACAGGCGCCTGGGCTAACCATGTCAAACAAGGCAGAGCTTCTGCAGGGCTGGCAGGCCTGAAACACTAGGACTCTGAGACCCCTAAAGCTTCTGTAAATGTCCTGCATCTTATTTATCTCTCCTGTTTTTATTCTATTGGTATCTACTATTTCCAGTCAAAAGGACAGTAACAGCAGCCCATGTTCTTGACCACCTTCTCATATGTCTGTGATACTTCTAAGACAGAAAATGCTGTCAGGAGTTACCCATGACTTTAACATGCCAGGTCTACACTTCAAATTCTTTCTCCTCTGCCAAAGCTACACTGTTCGCTAGCACAAAAATAAGTGGAGTCTGAGCTCTTCCCACTCTCCCTGGCTTTCCTCATGTACTTAATGGAAAAATAGCTGGAGCACAACTCCCACATATTGCACGAGATTCAGACTCCAGCAGCCCTAAAACAGGCTTTTTCCTGTCCTAAGCCTATGCTAGAACTAGTCAAAATTTAACACTTGCAAGATGATAATGTCTTTAGAGCAGGAGAAGCGGGGGGAAATCCAAACCCAAACAAACCTGAACACACCCAAAAATGTGCTGCCACTTCCACAACTAACAGAAACCCACAACCCTTCATTTAAAAGCAAAGCACAAGCACTTCATTTAAAAAAAAAAAAAAAAGTCTTTCTACCACCTCTTTAACCTCAGCCTCAAGGCCACCTCTGCTCAACAACTACATACTTTCCCTCCAGCTCCACATTTACAGCTTTGCCATCCTAATGAGAAACCTTTGCCAGCTGGATCCAGCTCCCAAAGCAATCTCTGTAATGAAGACAGGCACCTAGGGACCTACCTGCCTGGCTCAGGAGAAGAATTCGGTTTGTTCTTCCAATCCCCCATATTGCATAGAGTCCTCTGAGGCCATGATAAGCGAATGCCAGACCACCTGGCAGCAAAAGCAAATAAGGAGGGGACTGTCAAAGAGCTGATGTGTGGGAGGTAGCCAGGGTGGGAGGAAAGAGTTAATCAGGAAAGGGTTAATCACCCCTCAGAGATGAGAACCCAGCTTTGATCCCAAGCCTGCGAAGAGGTTGCAGGGTGCTGGTGCATGTCTGATGAAACTGCCATTTGGTTGTACAGCTTTGTTTCTTTATTATACCTTTTTTTTTTTTTTTTTCCTGTTTGTTGTATTTTAGTCACAGCTAGTTGGGAAGGGGAAGCTTCACTTTCCAATGAAGCTACTGTTCAGCCAAAGCCCAACGTTAAAAATACATTTTCTAAATATGCACTATTCACTCTTGTCCTCAGTAATTTGATTGGCAGAAATAAGAGCTGCAAAAGCAGACCTTGTCAGTCATTCTTAAGCCTTCCTTAATATGGAAACAATCACCTGCTATTCAAATTGTATTTTTAAAGTGGCATAGTGTGCTTAATAAGATGTTCACACCTGAAGTTTCAACTTCTTTTTGTTTTTTAATAAATACGTATTTGTGGTGGTTGCACAAGTGCACTGGCGAGGTAGCCAATCCTCCCAGGTGACCCCTGAAAAACTACCCAGGCCTATTTTCTATCATTTTTTGTAAACACACTGCATGTATCTCTACACGTGCACGTACTTTCCATTCTGCAGACACCCACTGGTGCAACTTCAAACTTCTGTCTCATGAAATCCAAAGGATGAGTGTATGCTTATGTGCAGAGAAGGCAACGCATACCACCTTGCAGCTCTGGAAGTGGAAGGCATGGGTGTTTGCTCTGTACCATTTCACATTGACTCTGTCACACAAGGTGGCAGCTGCCCCTGCACACTGACTCTTTGGAATTCAAGACATTTTGCTCAGAAGGTGAAACTGAAATGATATGCAGAAATATGCTAGTGGCTACTTTTGGCTTTGTGGTTGTGTCTGTGCAGTACAACAAAGGAACCAGAAATGGTGTTGTACTTGCTCCTGACCCACACAATGTGGACGGGATATGGGCCTAATATGGAGGAGATTTTGCTATTTTCTATTTTTAGGCTAAGATTTAGGAAGCTCAGTGGAGGATTAGGGTTTATTCACATATGGTCATCACTTGTGTGTTCTGGATATGTACCCTACTTTATGCAGTGCCCACTCAATTCAGAACTGTCTTTCTGAAGCAGTGAGCACCCATGACTCCAACTCTGTGAGACATGGAGGCACTCAGCAACTTTAAAAGAAGACCAAGGAAACCTGATGCTGGGGTCACAAATTATGTTCGAAGAATGATCTCATGATAAGCGAAACATTTGTTTTTCACTAAAACGACTCCTAAGAATTGAACTGAAATTATCCACTATTATGGTAAACTTAGCTAAGTGTTTCTGGGACAGAGTGTCCACAGAACAACCATTCTTCACCTTATCATCAGAATGTCTCAATTCTGACCCCAAACACAAATTTGGTGCCAGGTATAGCACCGTGTTTGTGGTCTGTTGCAAATGTCAGTTTGCGAGGGAATGTGTTGGTTTATGGCATACAAGTAAAAAGCACAGAGCTAAGTTCAGCTGCATTTGCCTTTGCTGGGAAACGAAATAATTATTCTATTTGTTTTGCATCCAAGATGTGAATAGCAAATGTCTTTCTCACCTCACTGAGAGGAAAAAATCACACCCAATATGGTTAAGGTGCACCTCTTTTTACTAAGCAGTGTGGCAACCTTGCAATTTGAAAGCCTTTTTTTTGGCTGTTACCTTCTGTTTTTGTTTTTTTTAAAATGTGATTTATCCTTTAGAGATGCCTCATGCATGAACATCTTGGGTTGTTTCCTACAAAATGGCAGAGCTCATAAATAAAAGGAATACACAGAGCAGCAGAAGTGAAACTCATTTCAAATGTTCTTTTAGAGGAGCTGATTTAGTTGCAATCCAGAGGCAATACTTGGCATAGGGGGAAAAAAAATGCCTTAAAATGAGCGATGCTGGTCCTGTCACCAGGTCTCCGAGTGGGCATCGTTCCTAAAGGGTCTAGGCACCTGCAGGGAGCTCTTCTACGAGTGTGTGACCTCTGATACTGCTGTGGCGGCTGCTTTCATTTATTCATTTTATTGCAGAGAATATTGCTGCAGCTGAGATGACCTTTTTGCAAGCTTAGATATACTTCCTGGAAAGCCAGTGGCCAGCTGAGGGTGTTGATGTTTGTCCTGTAACCAAAGGCAGGGCTTTGGGAGGACAACAGGATCACAGCAGGCGTTTTCACCAGGAATGCCTCCAGAATTGCTGCTTTTTGACTTACAGTGTTACTCTTCTGGGGACCATCCCTCCTTTTTTCAGCCACTGGATGCCATGACACAAATTTCTTGAGGTCCTCATGGTGGTGTCCTCCGACCGCAGGCCTGTGGCAGGGAGCTCTTTAGCACAGCTGGTGCATGGTAGTGTCGAGTTACCCTCCTCCCCTCAGCTTCCACGGCAGCAACCTGCATCCCTGTGCCACGTCTTGGCCGCGGTCCCTCACAGTAACATAATCCACAAAGGGAACATTAGAAGGTGTTTTCTGGGCCAAGGATTTTCCCCTGGCAGGTTTCAGAAAGGCCCATCTCCTCTTCTCTGCTCTTGTGTTACTCCAACCCACCTCCGCAGCCTAGACTGTCCCTGGCATCACCTGGCAGTCCCTGTCCCGGGTACATTTCATCCTGGCTGTGCTACTTCCATCAATCAGTGCAAATTAAAAGCAGACTGGGACAAGTCGCCACATGGGCTGGCATGCCCAGCTCATGTCTCACCCCCGGCCACATGCCGGACAAGCTCCTCCTTGGCCTGTGCTGGTTTCTCAGCAGCTCTCTTCTGACCGTGATGGTGCTGGTGACAGGGTAGGAAACTCAGTTTCCTAGGTACACACACACACACACAGAAATCCTGAATTTGAGCATGTGGATATGTAATTTTTTACGTCTACTGAAAGCTCAAACACCACATTGCTGACCTCCCTACACATTCTGGGGGCATCTGCGAAAGGCAGGTACTTTGCCCACCTGTTTGGGGAAGGGCTGTTTTCAAGGCAGCGCTCCCCGCATCTACTTTTCCCCATTTTTCCCTCATTTGGGTTGTCTGCAGCATGGCCAGACACCGCTCAAGCCCACCTGTCTGTCTCCTTTCACCCCTGCTGCTTGGGAGGGTCAAGCACAAGGCCCAGAGGGGAGGAAAGCAGCCTCGGCCTGACCCGCCACGTAATGGCTGCCACCTGCTGGGGTGGTGCTGGGTGGCGGGTGCCTCCCTCCCTCCCTGCATGGCAGAGCAGCGCCCTGGTCGGCCTGGGGCATGAAGACGGCGGTGGTTCTGGCCGGTCCCAGGCGAGGTTCGGCCCTGGTTTCCTCCCTGACAGTCTTGTGCTGAGCACAGCTCCACTGGGAGCATGGGCCAGTGCCAGGGGATTTTACATATGGTATAAACTGCCTTAGCAGGCACGCTGTGGGTGAGTTAAGGACATACTTTCAGCCTTAATTCTGAGTTTCCTAGGTTTTGTCAGTTTAAGCCAGATTCCTAATGTTATTTTAATGCAGTTGTTTTGTGCGTGAATAATATGCTTTCTATGCCAAACCACAAGCTCTGGAACCAGTATCTCATAAAAATGCCTAGAGTCCAAAGCTAATAGCTGTTATTCAGCTGATCGAGTGATGCCTAAAAAGTTACAGATTAATGCTGTTTCCAGTGGGAAGGTAAAATTAAGCTTGCCGTCTGCTGGGGCTGGGTGCTGTTTCACACAGAGTCTGACCAGGGCCTGGGGGATGCAGCTCATGGTGGAGCTGGGACACCCTGTGGGATGGCTCAGCCCTGGCCGCAGGCTCTACCTGGGGTCCCTGTGGGCAGACATGGGGGGTGAGAGATTTACGTTTTTCCTTAAAAAAACCCTCGCCCTTCCAGCAACACCCCACCAAGCGATAGCTCACGGCAGCTCACCATCCCCTAGCCCTGCTGCAGCGGGCCGTGATTCAGGGGACACCAAAAAGGCAGGTGAATGTACCCGGCGGCGTTGGTGCGATGGAGGATGTGGTGAGGTTGGGTCTTGGGGCGCCGCCAGCCTGGTCTAGGACACAGGCGCGTTCAGACGGGACAACAGGGAGAGAGGATGGGAAACGTGGGCGAAGCTGTCCCTGCATGCTTGCCTTCACTTCAGGCTGGGAAATCGAGCCACAGGATGTCAGTGCAGCCTGTGCGAATGCCAAGCTTTCCGAAAGAAATTACTATCTTTTCTCAAGAGCACGGAGGAAGATCTCTTTCCCAGAACATCTTATTTAGGAAACTCACATCACGATGGCAAAGCAAAGAGGAATGCTTATTTGGGAAGAAGAAAACGAGATGTGGCTTGAAGTAAGTGCCTGCGTATAGATACTGCAGCAGAAAGTTGGAGGGCAAACCAGAGGCAGTTGTGTGCTCACAAATACAGCGCTGAATGGGCTGGAGGCCCAGACGGCTGCTATTTGCTGCCTGTGTCCTCGGATACTCGCTGTGGATTTGTAAGGTATTGATTATTTTCCTGTTACAATACAGAGGGATTAGTTAGATTAGCTTCTGCAGAGGTGAGAAAGAAATGTGTCATATAGACTGTTTGTTTTGCTCTAATTGGATTCACACCCTCTTTCTGAATAAATCTCATTTTACTCCATCTCGTGTTTTTTCATGGCCATGAATGCTGAGGAGCTCTTCCTAGGACAGGCAAGTGATTCTCAGCTTTGGTGGGGAAAGTGAAGGGATAGTGCTGTGGTGACCAGAGAGGCAGACAGCCTGCAAATCAGCTGTCATGGTCACATCCCAGCTAATGCTTCCCCATCACAGACAGCTTTTGGCAGCACGAGGTAAAAGCCCCTCTTTCCAAAGAGAAATCTAAGCTTTTCAGTCCTTCTGGATGAAACTTTCACACCTGCTCTGGGCAACCTGCCCAGAGCATGGCAGTGGTGCTTATCAGAAAGCGGTGTATATACTGGTCCCCGTTCAGCAGGGTGAGCTGCTCTGTGTACTAAAATTGCAGCAAATTTTCAGCTGCAGCTCATCATCTTTTCTAGCTGGTTCAGAACACTGTAGAAAAATTATCTTCGTCTGCTGTTTTTCCTGGTCTCCTTGCTCAGAAACATGGAAAGCACCTGCAGCAGAAGTGGCTTCTCAAATTCATTGTTTAAAACTCTGGAACAAAATAAGCTCAGATGGAAAAGAAGAAAGTGCATAGCTTAAAAAGCCTAGGTCCGTATAGTGGTAAAGTGCTAAGTGTCCTCACTTCGTTAATCCCGCTAAGAAAGTAAATGCTTTTCACTCCTTTGCGCCTTGCAGAGTGCTAACTTTCAACATCTCTTTACTGGTCATTGTGTTTGAAGCTAAGGTCTGCCTCTGAGTCAAATGGGTATCAAAAACCTCAGACCAGCTGGATGGTCTGAAGAAGCATGTCAGAGTTAAGCCTTAAATTTGAAATTCATCCACTTTTTCCATATTCCTACAGAGAATGAATGAATGTTACATCAGGAAGTCAGACTTCTATGGAGAGCACCTGCTCCTGCAGTTTCCAAAGATGTCCTGTATTTCTGGATCCCTGTGGGTCTACACAAACCTGTGAACTTGTCTGAGACAGTTAGGTTGGTCTTACTGGAATTTGTGCACATATATTAAACTTTACAGAAAATTTCTCTTCTGTTGCTGTTTTGGTCATGTTTCTCCCAATGACAGATTATTGTATTTTCTGTTGGCTTTATTATTCAATAACTGGATACTGACGCATCAAATAAATCCATATACTGTTATGGTACATTAGCTTTTTGAGGTGGGTATTTGTGTGATTTGATATCTATGTTGCCATAATTTCCAATAATACCTTTTGCCTTGCTCATTTTCTCCTGCAGAACTCATTTGTTTTAGTACTTTTAGAGCCAATGGGAGGTGCTAAATAAACATTGTAAACTGTAAATAAAGTTACTGGCCAACTGCAAATGGGTAAAATTAAGTAATTTTCCCAGCATCACATGTGTAAGCAGAGCATCCAATTCTGCAGAACAGCTTTTGGATTCCTCCTCTTGTCCTGCCTCATTTACTACATATCAGATAAGCCTTTTACAGCCTCCTTCTCTGCACTGTTCCCTAGAGCAATATGCATCCTGAAAAAAAAAAAGAAAATAAAAGAAAAAAGCCCCAAATAAAAAAAAAGTATAATCAACTAATTCAAAGGAACTTTTTCTGATTTGGGCAATATGGTCCATTTTTCTTTATCTTCATTTTTGGAGTGCCTCAGCCATCTTAGTAAAAAATTTTCCCTCAGTCCTCAGCCTGAATTAAACATGAAGAATTTTCCTGGCAGGGAAAATTCCAGTCCACAAAATGAAAGTTAGGTAAAAGGAAAATAACTGAAATCAGTCTGCTACTAGAAAATATGATACAACTTGGACAATGGGAATCACCATAATACAGGAATCACTGTATCTACTGAAGTTTGCCACCTCTGCAATGGAGGTGCCAGTTGCTTTGATTCCACAAAAAAATGCGCTATACAGATTTTTAGGGCACAAAGCAAAAGAAAGTATTATTTTTAATGGAAATCAAAGGTGCAATTTGGAGAGTCAATGGTAAAGGCATTGCCTTCCTGTCACAGTAACCACACAGCACAGTGGGAAAGGCTCATTAGTACAAGCAGGGATGGGACGGGCTCTCAGGCTGGCAGAGTTAAAATGTTGGTAGGGGGAAGTAACAGGCTACTGGTCCCTGTCTTGCTGTTCTGCCAGGGGACAATGTAAATGGGAAGACGCTAGTCCTCTCCAGATTGAAACTAAAGATTTATGTATTACCTGATCGAGAATTTTATAAACCAGCGAAATGACTTTTGGAAATGTAGGATATAGCAGAAAGACCCATTTGTCTGTTGCTTTCTTATCAAGCTGGAAATTGAACAACTCTGTATAAGCTGAGGAAAAAAAACAACAGTTCTCAGCAAAATATTCAGTTAAATCTCTGCCTTCAGTTGGTTCCAAATCACAGAAACCTTGGGTGGAGGGGAGAGGGGGGAAGTGAGGAGCACGGGGCTTTAAAAAGCCAGGGCAGAAAATTATGCATCTCTTCAAGAGAAACTGAAAATATTACTTAATATCTCCAAGCAGATAAGTTCATAAGTGAGCTTGCCTGATTGTGGTCTGGCTTATTCGTCAACTTAGTATTCAGGAACGGGAACAATTGCCATAGCAACATTCCCATCTTATGACATGTATCATGCAGATCATGTAGTCAAGGCAGCACAGCACCCTCTCACACATGTGCTCTATGAACTTTTGTATTCCTGACAATATTAAAGAGAGAAATATGTCTCATGATTGACATTCTTGCCTGTGTTTCTTTATGATTCCTTAAAAAAAAATATGGAAATGCTTCCCTTCCCCCATCCTCCTCCTTTGAACTGTTTTCTCTCCATCCCACTGAAATGATGAGAACAGCTCATGCCCCAGATATATGTTCCTGACAGTAGTCCTACGCTATGCAAATGTGTAAACTGCAAAATGTAGAGGGTTTTAAAAAATTAAGTATATCCAGCAGAATCTAAATTCTGAATAAAAGTGCTGAAAGGAGTTAGAAATCTTCCAGTACCTGCATAATTAATGTTCTATGAAACAAAGCTTTACATTTTTTTTCTTTTTTTGTTTTGTTTTGAGTTAAGTCTGAAATCTCCAGACACACATGCCAACCATACCTATGGTACACGCCAATATGTATGTCTCTCTATGGGACCTGCGCTCACAAGCACTGCAGCATATTCTACTTGCTTGGGCTATGTGGACTTCCTGCTGAAGGAAAAGTCCTACCACACATTACGCAGGGCTAAGACGTGGTCCAGCACAAACAGGATGCTGCAACTGTGCAGTAAAACCACCTTTGCAACCTTAGCAGCAGTGGCAGCCAGATACTTGACTTTACAAGTGTTCTTGGTTTAATCATATTGCAGGCCATCCAGTGGACCTCCTTCTAAGCTTACCTCCTGTTCAGTATTGTGGCTCCCTCCAAAAACTCCGTAACACTAGAAATAGCTGGAATATAGTAGGTAGGTCAGGTTGATGGTTGGACTTGGTGATCTTGAAGGTCTTTTCCAACCTGGATGATTCTATGATTCTACGATTCTATAGAATCTACTACATAGATATGCCTCTAATTGTGCCTATGCCACCAGTGGTTCTGACATTTAAAGTATCACAATACCGCCATATGCCTGCGTACTTTTTCCTCAGATCTGGGATTTTACATGCTGTCCTCTCCTCGGCAGGATGCCTATAGCACCACTTCTGCACGAGGATTCGCCTCAGCAGTTCCTTCAACTTTCAAAATCCTGTGTAACTCTATGGCCTCAGTAGAGGGAGACTGAAACCCAACTTGACTGAGTGCATCTCTCTGGAGAGGCACTCAGTTGTGGGCTACACTTAAGTCAAGTGATTTTTTTTCCTAACCAGGTTACTTTACTTTCACTTGTTCTTCTCCCTTATGCAGCTTCCCCAGAGCTGCCTCATGAGTGTTCACTGGAAGATCTTCCCATTGCGTGGGAGAAGGTCCCACTGTCTGTGCCAAGAGAGCTCCTTTGTATAATGGCTTTGCTGGAGACAAGTCACCCTCAGATGGGTGTTAGGGCATGCCCAAGCCTGAGACCTTTGGGGGGAAAATGTCCTGAGCACGCCCATCCTGTGGGACAAAAGGCCCTGTTGGTCTGCACATTAGATTCCCCTTAGTACAGGCTGGGGGAGTGCCCCATGCACACGCTGTGCTCCTGAGCCACAAGGCTTACGTTTTGCTAGTGTAATCTGTGTGCACTGCAAATCTAAAGATTTCACAGCTTTTTTAATCACTTTTTTTTTTTTCCCTTTCATTCCTGTCCTCCCCACCACTCCTCTCTAATATTTAGGGTCACTGTACAAAGCTTAGGTACATTTCTGCCCCGAGGAGGGTGAATGTCATTATGCTGTGGTCAGTACTGCTTAATGGTTCACCTGGGATTACATCTTGAATGAGTCCCTGTGCTTCTCAGGTTTGAGAACACTCTCTTCCTCTGTGTACTCCACAGCTGCTTGTTCCAACAAATTTTCATTCAAGAAATTCCTTCTTTATAACTTGTCCCGTGGTGACTCTTGGTCATACTACACACAGCTAGTTGAGGTCCCCCACTATCATAATTTTTGCTGCCTAAGTATTTTGCACTTAATTGCCACCTTCTGCTCTATGACTAGTAATAATCCTATTCTGTTAAGCCACCTCTAGAGAAAATGGTTTGCAGCTTAATACCAGTAGCAGACGAGGGGTGACCTTCCCCTCTTTTATCCCATTACATCTGTCAGGTGCAAACTTAGAAGCCAAATTGGGAACCATTATTAAATAAGAACAACTTATTTTATTTTACATAGCAAATAAACTAGGACAATTATACGTAGAAAGCTAGCCAGGCACTGCTCTGCCTGCAAAATTAAATTAAACATCCAGAAATGCAGAAGCAAAAATTTCTTAAGCAATGCAAACTGCACTGAGTTGTGCAGTCTGTAAATGTTATCTATCTGTAACTGCCCACAGTGGAGAGGAGAGTGGTGCAGCTGCAGATTGTCCCTATTGCTACAGGCAGCATGTCCTACAGCTCACCAGCCTTACATCGAGGGGAAAAGTGGAAGCACAAGGAGCTGCAAGTTCGGAGATAGGATGGAATTACTGTCCATGTCCAGAACGTTACCTTTCACAGTTCCTGATTTCTTTCCATGGTAAGCAAGTAACTGTCATTTAACATCTGACTGTCAACTATTTGTTTCTACAGAAGATCATGTGTGTCTGTATTAATGTGTGTATATATATACGTATGCATGTGTGTGCTGAACTTTTACATACACAATATACATACTGTGGGGACCATTTGCACATTAGAAAAGCAAAGAGATATTATGTCCTAGTACTGACTGTACTGTAGCAGTCTCTATATTTAGAACGCACACTGCAGAGATACTTCTCCGATCTAATGGTAGATGTTTACTTTTTAATACACAAGCTATATATGAAATGGTGAACTTGGACATCATGATTAGCTACAATACAGATTATATGAAAAAGATCCTATTTTACTTCTGTCTCTTTTTACACAGCTCTAAGGGAACAGCAAATAGCTCCTCCGGTGGGCCAAGAAGTCTGTAGCCTACCTTTCAAATTTCTGTACTGGCATTTATTGTGTTGAGGGTCAAATCCATTTACAGCTGCGGTCTGAACAAGAAAAGGGCACTTAAGGGAGTAAGACTACAACCTGCTCCTCTGGGTTACATTAAAATCCACTGATTTCCATCTGTTACTTGAACAAAACAGAGTGCATTTTAGATAAAAATAAAATTGCTTCTTTTGGAGAATATATGTTAAATATATTTGCTGTTTATGGTCTGTACATTGGACGGTTCTGTTCTTAGAGTTACTTAATAATACAAGTAAGAGGAGGTCACTGTGCTCAAAAGACCTATTTTCACTCTAAGCACAAAAAGCTCTTTCATTTCATTACATCATTAGAAGCACTACAGAAAGTATCCCACCTGCAAGTCCGCTTGCACTCTTATTCAGCAAAGCCTGTGCATTGAAAAGCACCTGTGCGTACGCTTTGAATTCAGCATGTGCTTAAGTACATTTCTAAACAGATGTCGACAGCTAAATCTGTTTACTTTCCAGACTAATTTCATTCCCCTTTGCTCCTCTTGCCTCAAAAAAGAGACATCATTGCCCCTGCAGAAATTAACCAGTCAAATCTGCAAATGCTTTTATTTCCTGGGACTTCTGAAATAGTCAAAGCTGTATGTGCAAACCCCAGGTTTAATACTGCAATCAGACACTTTGAAGACATTTGCACTTGTACAATACATATCTTGGGCCAAATATAATGGCCCAAATACGTAATAAAACTCCCAGGTTTCACTGCAACACCTGTGACCCTAGTTTAAGTAGTTGGCTAAAGAGGCATGTGAAGCTTTGAACCACAGGAGCAGTGTAGAGCAGCTGGGATACCCTCGCAGATACGACCTGTTCTACTAATATGCATTACAATTTGACTACGAGCTTTCTTTTGCTGCTGCTGCTGGAAGGTATCTGTCACCATCATTTGCCCCTGTTCACATTAAACACAGGAGCACTAAAAGACAGGACTGGTAGCACAACTCCTCCAAGGCTGCATTCAGAGGTGACTTGACCTACACATCTCTCACTGCTCACTCCTTTATTGCCAGGGCAGGAACACCAAACCTACCTCAGTGATGTTAACTGCAGGTTGGTGGTCTCTTCAGGGCTATATTTTAACTCAAGTTTTAGATTATAAATCCTTTCAGTGTTCAGTCTAACGGCATCAGAGTCTTCAAAGGCTATCCAAGTGTGTATCAGAGCCCTGCAGACTGGCCAATCTTTATAAAAAATAAAAGGTGAAGAAATTGTTGTCAGGATTTGAAATAGTCTTTGAATAGCAAATTCAAAATGAACAATTAAATAAGAAGCATATGCCTTATCATTATAAACTTCCATTTTGTATATCATTTGTGTATCATATTGTTACTATCATTACAAACTGCCACTTGGGAGCCTGTGGAGCCGTTAGCCATTTTTCAGTCTACTCACAGTGTCCAAGCAGACTTGATGTGCACCGGTAACAATTCAGCAAATACTACTCATGTGGGCAGAGAAGAAAAGAAACAACTTAATATTGGGGAAAATGTTTGTCAGTTCCCTTTAAAATAAGGCAACGATTGCTATAGAGAGAAAGCAAAATACAGTTTTATCACACACAAGCCAAATTACAGACTAAAATAATTTAATTCTGAAACTGTGGCAAAAGTTAGCAAATTATGGCAATCTCTTTGTAACAGAGTGGTATGAAAACTGTGAATATTGTGGGGTATCTAAATCCATGCAGAAAGTGAGAATGAGCTTTGTAAAGCCAAATAGAGCATATAGTCAAACTCAAATTTATGGCAACTCTGTGGCTAGTCATTCTAACCAGCTTTAAAAAAATCTCTTTTTTTTTTTTATGTTTTATACTAAGTCGAGAGAGTATTATTAAGATTGCAAAGTCAGGCATTCAGGAGTGAGGTAATGTCAAAATTAAGGTTGTCTGTTCAACCTTAATTTGGCCCCTTGTGAGTATGAATTATGACATTGCCTTTAATTAGATGATCACACAATATTTTTTCCTCTGCCTCATTCATAACATATGATGGATGGTGCTCACTGAATGATGAAACCATATTTTGTTTTTTCCTTGTGGTTCAAGGTGTGGCAGCCTGCCTTATTTACTGCATGCTATATCCTTCTCTGACAACAAAACTAATGATTCCTTCACAGAATTTTCTAGATGGTTTATCATTATAGCTATGACATACTTAACAAATTAATAATTTAATTTTACTGCAGTTCTCAAGGGAAAAGCTAGAAGTCTTTCATTTAGCTTATTCATCTACAAGCTATTCTCATTGCTCAAGTTTTCCTCAAAGCTTTCTTTCCTTCATATTTGCTCCAGGCAGCTTTATTCGCATCAGCACTGGGGAGGTACTGACAATACAGGGGAACCAAGGTCGGCATCCCCATTCTAGTGTGCATCTTGGAAGTCAAACTCTGCATAGCCTGGAGCAAGTCAACAGATCAGGAACTGTAGGGCAAATCCTATTCGGCCAGAAGATGGACCATTTCTAAAGCTGAAAAGCAATTTCGAGAATTACCTGTGCACTACAGGGAAGTGCAGGTACATTTTCTTTTCTAAAACTTGGACAAAGACAAGTAGATTTTCCCCATAAACTAGAAAGTGTTACTAACATACATGTTGTCCTTTCACAGAACCAGTTCCAGAGCAAAAGCAGAGAGTTTTCTAGACATAGGAAAAAAAATCTTTTTCATAGACTTTCACTTGGACATAGATGACTTATTCTGACAAAAGCTTTCCACCAAAAAAAATAGTTCCCCCAAGAGAAATACCTTTCAGGGACAATTTCAGCCAAGATGGTTGAAATTTGGCAAGCTTACAAGTGACTTTTACTTTAGTAATCATTCATCCATCATCTTTCTTAAGCATGATGGATTGTGTAATTCTAAAGGGAATGAACACAGTCTAGAAGAGAACTCTCTGGGTACACAGGCCCTTAAGTTATTTATATCATTGTTCATACATCATAGGTTGGATTTAATGCTCTAAATTTGTTTTTTGACTTTAAATACTGTGATTCAAAGCTCATAGGAGGTGGAGAACTTTCTGAGACCTGAGAAGACAAATTGAGTCCAAACCTTCTTCAAATACTGTAAATTTCCTCAAACCAAATTAAACCTCACATTTTGTGTCACATATATTGCCTTTGGCTAATATTGCCAACCTCAGGGGTTTAAGTCCATAATTGGTACCTAAGCTTGGCAGTCCGTTTTTCTAAGGTGCTGAATATTCACAAATTCACAGATACAGGGGAAGACAATTTTGAGTGTCCCTATGTGGTACCTCTGAATGGAAGTCTTCTTTCTATTGGACACCTATCAGCTATGCCATTTTAGTCTCCGATGTTTCTGCTCTCTTTATATTGTTATTACATTTCCAATATCACTTAAAATGACATGGTATTAGAACAAAATCTTACCTTGAGCATGTGCAAAACTTGAGAAAATGGAATCTTGCCATCAACAGCCAGTCTCAGCCATTCAGTGGTGCATTAAAATCAGCAGAGACATTCAGAGTGTACTCTAGCAGAATGTGTACAGCTGTGTGGCATTTTGGAATTTCTTATTTTTATCTAACACCTTTCCACCAGAACGAACTCCTGAATTCAGTGAAGGGAACAATCCCTGGGAAATAAAAAAAAAAATCACAAAAATGTGCTAGGCTTAACAGCAGAACATGCCTTATTCAAGTTCTCCAAATGACCAGTGAAAAGCGTTTGTGCTTTGGGCTTCTCACCCTAAGCCACAGTTGATAATCTCCTTGTGATGCAGTATGTGTAACTGTTACTGTTGCTGACAGAAAGTACAGCTAGATTCTTTAGCCCATTCATTGTCCACCAGTACTTTCACATCCTACCAAATCTTTCAGAAGCAGTGACTTTAAACAGTTCATAGCTCACTGAAACATGACTGAATCCATGTTTTCTTCTCTTCCTGAGTTTTGAAAGCCTGTTGCAAATAACAGACATCTTACCACCTCCAATAACAACCATCTATTACAATCAAGTCCAGTTATCTATGGATAGAGTAACCATGTTGCAGAATTACTGTGCATGTGCGCCAACTCAGCTCAGGTCCAGCAGAGCGTAATAACCATAATGCGTGGCCACATGGCTATAGCTAATTTGCTTCCAAAGCCAGTTTGAGTGCACAGGCTGTGTACTTGGTTTTATCTGGCGTGGGGCCAGGGCTAACAGAGTAGACCTAAACCAGTTCCATGCAGAACCGGTCCAGATTTCTTTGAAGTGCCCTCCCAGTTTAGGGAGCGCTGACCGTCTCTAGGGCTCTGTTCAGTCAGCTTGGGTCCGGCAGGGTTTACTAGTGCCAGCTTAGTGCTCGTCTTGTCCAGAGAAGCTTTAGGGTTTTGCATCCTCCACACACCGAGGGGAACTCTTAGCTCAGCCACAGTGATGCACAAATGAACATAGCCCAGGTCCAATGCTCTTCCCAAAGCAGTAAGTCCCCTGCTCAGCCTCAAGCACCCCGCACAGACACCCACCAGCACCAACACATATCTCTGGGCTTGACGTAGCTCTGTGTGCACCTGCACTTTGCTCTCCAGAATACCATATTGCCCCGTGGTAGCCAGGTGCCCCCTTACCCGGCTGTGCTAGCACCACTTGACCTCTGACAGTGGTGACCTGACCATGCAACGGCAAGCAGCAGACAAACGCAGGATGCACTAGCTTCTCCTTAGACTTGACGGACTGCAGTGAGATGATACTGCCTCTTTCTGTAGAACATTCATTAAGGACTGCATCTGTCATAGTATCTTGGCTGGAAAGGCCCAACTACAGAAGCATTCACTTGGATTTTCTCTGTTTGATGAAGTTTATAGAACTCGTATTTTAAGTTTCCAGATTCAACTCGTCTCATGACCTTTAACATCATTTTACCTGGAGCAGCTAGGCATCAGTACTCCAGAAACTGAATTACCTTGAGCTAGAAGCACAGCTGGTTTTGTGTGTCCTGCCCTCTCCTTCTCTGGGACCTTCTCCTGTGAGCTCCTTCTCCTATATTTGGCTACATATTTCCATGTACTTTCTATTACCTTGACTAGTTTTGAAATCTTTGCAACTCTGACCACCAAGTTAAAATTACTGAAAAGAGAGACAGTCACAAAGGCAATGTAATCACAGAAGCCTTATTTTTTTTAAGGAAACCAACCTGTTGTTGTACTACTGCACCATTTCTATGATCATGTGTACATAAACAGTAGTGGATTTTTAAAAAAAATACCAGGGAGGCATGTCATGATTTGCATGAGATCAGTTTCCCCCAGAACTGTTCCAGAGCAGGAACATATTTAAGTTATATTGAAACTCTGCAGGAATCCTTGTAATAAAAATCACACATTAACATTATAAACATTTAAAGTGCTCTGTATGTGTTAAAATAAATACACCTAAATACACTAGTGAATACATGTGTGATGTGAGTATCAGGACATTTGGATCTTTAAGTTACTTTTTTTTAAAGTAATTTCTTGCTGAAAATCATTCTGTTCTCTTTATTTATTTTAATTCTACACAATTTTTCTGCCTAGTAGAGTTCCTTTTTGATTGTCTGATAATTAAACAGAATTCTATCAAGTTTAGACCACTGCTAGTATTTTGCAACTGAATTCCTGATACAAACAGGCATATGTTTAACTTTAAACATTTGCTTACGTGCCTTCCTGAAGTAAGGCTTAAATGTTCTCTCTGGTACAACACTAATGGCTCAGCCCATGTACTGAGAACTTACAACTTGAAAATGCAGGATCAGGTCTTGTACTAGGAAAATAAGAAGAAAAATCCTCATGTAGAAATAATATCATCTACAGCTGACACTGGAAAACCTGAAAACAAATCATTCAAATGCCATCAATCCATGTAGAATTTCAAGAATCAGCAAGAAGAAACAAAAACCTGGGGATAACTTGATCTTTATTTAGGCATATTTAAGAAAAGTTGCATCATATTCAGATAGTCTAACACTGCAAATAAAATTTTACTGGATTGATAAAACATCACTGATTTAAGGCAACTGTTACATAATGTTGTATTAGTATTTCAGTCAGACTGAATTTTTCTTCGGATACATTCATGCAATTAACTTTAAATATATTTTTACATTGTACTTCAAAACACATAGGATTGTTTTGTTTCTCCATATTAGAGCTATCTGGTTAAGCTTTTCTCAAACAATACAAATAATGGACTTATTCTTCTTGTTGGAAGCGGAAAGCTTTAATGACTTAATGATTTAATGACTTATTTGATGCAAGAAAAGCATGTTGAGAATGCTGTGGAGATAAATATACATCTCATATGTGTATGTCACATGCAAGCATGAAGAAATAGGAATGGAGGTTGAAACATAATTATTATTCTTAGCTAAAATCATTTCCCTCCATATAAAACCCAAAAATATCCTTGCACCGAGCAGAGGGCCCATTAAACTGCCTTATTTCCAAAAGATTCCTCTCTGTGCCAACCTCTGTCGGGGATGAGAAATCTTCCATGGAGCCATGAACAAGCCTCCATGTTGCATCTATTGTTCAGTCCAATTTCGTCTTTTCTTTTTCTTCTTCAATACCTGAAAACATACGGAGAACAGCTTTCAAAAACCTCTAAATGAATAAAAACGAAGAGTTTATTTAGAGAGGTTTCTTCCAATGCATTAATCTTTCTTTTCCCTTTATTGCTGTTGTTTCACCCCTACTTTCTCACACGCTCTTGCATGTGTTATCTCACCTGCTGTGAATGAAAAGAGCATCTGCACACCTGATGGCAGTGGTTGTCCAGTAATGAACTGCACAACCTCCCTCCCTCCAGACCATTTTCAAATCAGCCTAACCCCCTGCTGCATGCTCAGCCTTTGACTGCTGCAGGGGACTGGGAACACTTAGTTCCCTCAACTCCTCTGCTTACCTAAGAGCAAATTAAAGTAGATGTTATTATAGCTGAAGCTAAGCAGCCGACTTTATTTGAATGCAAGTAATAAAAATTGTTTCAGAATTCAGTGACTTTAGCCCCCCCCCCTCTTCATTTCAACATTGGATTTTTTAAAACTTTCAAGTACATCTCCCTTTTTTGAGAGTACAAGAACAAAGAATCAATTACTGTTGACAGGGTGCCTCTCTCTTCTTGTAGTGGCCATGTCTTTCAGTAATATCAGGAGGGCTGAGTTGAATGTAGGGCTCCTTAAAGAACTGATCCTTGCTGCAGGACTTTTCTCTTGTCTATGCTGAGCAAAGTCTGGGCCGGGCAGCAGATTGTGTTTTTTCTGGCAATGAAAACATTCAGCTATTTCATATGCCTGTTCCTGGACAATGAATTACTATTGGTATCTGACAAAAGTATTGTTCTTCTGACTAAGCCCTCTCTGCCAAATATCTCAAATAAAAATATTTCTTTTGGAGATTTTCAGGCCTGCTGCATGTTGGAAGAGAAAGACCTCTGAGGACTGAAGGCAAGAAGTAATTTTTGAGAATGTTGAGAGGAAAATCCAGTCACAAGTAAGATCACCTGCTAATGTAATCTATGCATAGATGGCAGTTACACCAAAAGTCACTTTAAAATCATAGCTAATTAATTCCAGGATGGGAAACAATAAGAGCCATGTGCAGTTAGAAAGCACAACTGCAGAGCTGCCTTTGTTGAAACCAGCAACATGGAAACAAATGGGTCTGCACACTGCCAACAGCGCAAGTACAATGGCCCTGGGTGTCGCTGGCAAACCAATGAAGAGCCATAGTCAAAGGTTTAACAACCAAAACAAGAGGCTGGATCCAAAAGATTATAGTGGGTTTACAAGGCCACTCCAGAGCCAATATTGAGCCTTCTGCCTTCTGCTGTAAGGAACTTTTCCAATAGTTTTAAATGAGCTGTTTTATTTGCCTTTTAAAAGGAGCCTCTTTCCTTTCTTCTGAATTGCTCTACTGCAGATGCATCAAATAGTTTGGCAGGAATGCAGATACCCTCTAAACTGTGGACAGACACTGGCTTGTAGAAAGGGCAAATTTTTCCTTGCCTACCATGTTTGTGGTTTAACTTGGAAAAACTAACTGCAAATCATTTTGTCAGTAGTGAGGTTTTATTTAATCTCCAGAGGAAAAGGAAAAAAAACTCCAAATTCAAAACAACCCCCTCTCACCCCAGAAATCTCATGGCAGACTGCTTTAATTTGAAAGCTTACTAATCAAAAGCACTTTTAAACGTACAGTTTTCAAATAATATTTTCCCAAATCTTGCATGGCGACAGATTGGCATTATTTTAAATTTCTGCTGTTTGTGGCATGCCTGTCATACACTTCAGGTTTGGTTTATGCAAAGCGTTTCAAGCATAGCAAAACAGCAGGTAACTCATGGCATTTTCTGGTTTGCAAGTGCTTGAGCCACAAGGGAGTTTGGATCAATATTCTTCAACCAAATCAACGAAATAACAGAGAGGATAATAAGGCCATGGTGAACCTACTGGAAGAATGACCTGATTAACCTCAGCTTCTCTGAGGTGGAGGGCCACAAGAACCAGAGATTTTGTCATGCATATTGTGGAACAGGGAGGGGGATTTTCCACCATTTACTTATTCATGGACTTGGTAAGAACATGTGATTCTTCACCACATTACTACGCTTCATACAGGTGAAGTGAAATTATTCTGTGTGGCTGCCTTTTTTAGAAACTTCTTTCCTGAATTAATATAAATAAGTAAAATAGATGCGAACATGACATCAAACTGAGGACTCGAAACCACACTTAAGCACTGTGACCAATGATCACTGGTTCTAGTGTAAAACCAAGGAAACACTTTGCATCTGGGTGCTAACGTGACCAAATGGCAAGTAAAACTGATTTGAGCTCCCAGAATCAGGCTTTACCTAGTACTAGAGAACTTGTTAAAAGAGATTTGTGTGTGCAGTAAGCTACCATGTGAATTTATGGTGTATTAATCAGTGCACACTACGTTTCCCAAAAGGGGATGCAGGCTGTTCATACGGTCACAATCCATTATGGGCCCAATTAATGTAATGACAGAATTCCCACTGAGCAAGGATTTCACTCCACTTGTGATTTGCTCCTAAGGAGATTATGAATGTTGTTTGCTTATTTCAGGCATTTTGACAAATGAAAACCGTCTTTCATAGATTAAAGAAATCTATTTTTAATCTTATGTTTGTCCTATTTTCCCTTTTCCTTTACTTGGCAATGGCTGGCCTAGGCATGTTAGATGAATGTAGAGTCTACAGAGTTATGTTTACTCTGCACTAAGGTGATCTTTTATTCCTATTATTTGACTGATGTGAACGTATTAATTTTCTTTGAGTAAATTTATAAGCAGAAAACACCTTGTATTTGAGAATACTTAATTTTTTAAATTTATTTCTAAGTCTAAGCTTAACACTAACAGCATTCCTTCAAAACAATACTTTATTGCAGCTGCATTTAATGGGTTCATCAGCTAATAAGTGGGTTGTGAACCAAGTGGGTTGTAAACCTTTCAGGTAATTGCCAACAGCTCTTAAATTAGTATTAGAAGTTATAAAAAAGAATACATAGCTCATTCATTGCTCATCATGCTCTCCAGCAGCCATTCTATTCATTTGACTGCTTTTAAGAGCAAGCAAGTAAGAAGTTTCAATGGAACTTCTGTCATTCTCTCTTTGTTTTAGCCTGCTAAAAATCTTTTTGACTTTCAGGGGAGCATGTTCAAGTCCTGACAGAGTATTTCATGAATTAGTATTCCTAAAACAATACTTACATTTTTGGGTATCCCAGATGTAGCTGTTCAGGACCTCTCCCATCAAGTAGAAAACATTAATTATTACAGTAACAGCTGCAAAAAAGATTACTTTGACACCTGGGCTGAGGTGCTCAAGAAGTGGGTACACCCACACTCCTGTAACGTGGTGAATCCAGCACATCCTGAAACAGAACAAAAACACCAAATACTGACTCTTACAACCCTGTTTTTCAAAAGTAGCTTGGCTTAGCTACTGTAACCTAAAAAGCAATCATTTGAAAGGACGGCGAGTCGCAACTAAATTCAGCTTCTTGGAGTGCCCAGATGATATCCTTCCACAACAGACATTAAAAATGATGAAACAAAGACTGATTTCCTATATTGTTACAGCTTTGTTTTAAATTTAATATGAGCAGTTGGCCAATTCTCAGGTTCTGATGTAGGCAGGCATTTCCTTGCTTTATTTATATTTACAAAGAATATACACTCCTGTTTCATACAGTAGCATGGGAACAGCAGCACTCCCTCAATTCCAAGCAAGTTCTTTTCCCAAAAGGAAAAGAGGCTCTTGAGGCTCACCTACACAGCCTGACTGTCTGCTTTCTGGAATATCTATGTTTCCTTTTGTATGCATTTGTGTGTGTCTGCTTCTTTTCCTCTCCACACCTGGCAATTGTCTCAGTTTCTGGGTTTGCCAGAAACATATGGTTCAGCTTCGCTTCAAATTTCTTCAGCATCTGAGTTTTAGGTTGCTCCTCTTCTCCTTTCAGCTACCTGGTATCATTTAGGATCTAATTATTTTTCTGTAGGTGGGACAAACATTTAAAAAAAAAAAAGAACCATCTCATCAGTGAAATTCTGCCCAGCTCCATACTCAATAAAGGAAAAGGAATGATGGTGACTTGCTCGTGTCACAGAGATTTTTAGCATTCAGCTACAGTGGAAATCACTGGTACACTAACCCAAGAGACAGTGTGTCAGCTCTACTGCAATGCAGTCTGAAGAAGCACTCCAGGTATGTGGTTTCTCTGTGTGTGACTGCAATGGACACCTGTACTCTCTGAAAGGATAGTTGTTGCACGGAGATCTGAAACGGTGAGTGGTGAAATCAGAAGGAAGAAGGGAGAGTCGATACACTCCAGTAGCTGGAAGCTAAGAAAGGTAAATGCTGCCAAAAATCTTAGCAAACATCACAAAGGCTAACTGGGAAAAGTGCTCAGTGGAGATCAGGCCGGGGCCCATGAGCTGCTGGGCTCTCTATAAGAATGTAAATCTGTTCCTCTCTGATCCTGCAATTTGAGAGAGAAGTATACAGTGAAGCACAGCTAGAGAGAAGACTAAGCAGTTGCAGAGACAATTACAGACAAGGATTTCCATGTCCACATAATTTGCTTCACTTGCTGACACTTCTATTTGTTTAAGGAAGACTTCTGATCACTACATCAACAGTCATAGGCTCCTGAAGAGCAGAAACACAAAAGTCTACTCAAAAACACTATAATAAATGCCTGTCACACAGAGAGTATAGAATCCCTGCTTAATGATTCTCCCTCACCCTGGAAATGTAAATGGTTGTCATAGCTTCCCTCCTCCTTAGAAAAGCTTTTATTACAGTCAAATCCTTAGCAGTTGTGCAGTTCATGTAGGAATTTACATGTGTCTGTAAATTAATCTGCATGATCTAAATGCAGATTAAAAACACTTTCTCCAAGGAGTTCACATATGGAAAATTATCTCTGTACTTTACAGTTACTTTCCACAACATTGTTCTGTGCCAGAATTCAAGTGATAAGATAAAGGCATCTGTAAAAAAACAAAGGGTTACTATGTAACCCATGGTAACAGGAGATACCATGTTCCACTTGATGAAAGAAAAGGATGGGATAGTTGGTAGAAGGTTACGGGATGTCTTCTACTCCCAGGCTGGATTAGCAGGGAGTGCCTATTATTGCCCAACATTCTTTGGTTCATTTACTTTTGTTTTATGACCATTTTGTGAAAAATAAGCTCCGAGGAAAAAGCTGGAAAAATCCCCAGCGTCTCTTTTTCACTTTTCTCTGGCATGATCAAACTGTCCATCAGTATAAGGACCTTCACAGAGAGACTTTTCAAGGGACGTTCTAAACGGCACCTACGTGCCCAAGTTCATGAACCAAGTAGAAGTGACATTTACTAGAATGCATTTACGCTGGAAAGAAGAAATATTTCCTAATCTTACCAATGATTCACTGATAAGCTCCCAAATGTCAACTATGTCTCGTTAGTTCAGAATCTTCCGAGTACATTTTATGAATTCTCTTCTTTGCTGCCCAGAATTGTAGCCCATTATTTGTTCAGTGACACTGCTCGTGTGTTCAACATAGCTGTTGTATGTCTGTCCCCAGTGCAGCCACAATGCAGGAACTCATGCTTTGAGAACAGAAGGTACTGAGTGCCGCTAAGGAGATGACTGCCACAAACTCACCTGATCAGCCACCTGATCTTCCTTACAGTGAGCAGTACCACCCCCTCACTACATTTGGATAGAGTGGTGTTAGCCTTCTCCACTGAGCTGTGGCACGCTGACTATTCCTGCATTGCCTATACCACAAATGGCAGCAGCAAAAGGATGATTGCTACCATGGAAACCTCACCTGTTGGCCTTTCTTAGCAGGTTCGTTCCTGCTTGAATACAAGCTAACTCAACGCTGCACAATAAAGAGCTGATCGACCATAGGCATAAAGCCTCCATACAAGATTGCTGATTACTAATGTTAATGAATGCCTA
>VXAL01004686.1:76065-144969 GCA_013399475.1 Chauna torquata | reverse complement strand
AAAAAGTAGTGATTTTCAGAAATTTTCAATCAGTTGGTTCAGAAAACAGAAAAAGCTATTTGAAAACACACATTATTGCTTCTTTTTAAAAAATCTGTCAAAAACTTGACTTTGTAGCTGTTCATCGCTTCTAGTATACAGTGGATGTTGTATATCTCACCTATCAAAGTAATGAGTCTTCCTGTCTGCCATTTTTCCAGCAGTAAGTCTGTTTGAGAAAATGAAAACTATGCAGAGAAGATACACGTACATTTATTCTTTGGCTACAGTTCTTTTGTTTATGAAGAAAAACAACTACTTCAAAAAATCGTGGGAACCTTGTGTTTTTTGTATCACTTTGAGTGATGCAACCATTACAACAGCATGTGTGAAACCTAGTCCTGGTACAAGCAAGCTCAATAGGTGGATATCATGGTAGATGACCATAACAACCAAAAGGTTTTGCAGTGGGAGCCACATTGCAGACAGTGGTTGCTCCTTTGGGATGGCTGCATAGCTACATAAGTTTGAATACATTTGCAACAGGCATTGCAACTTGCTGCCACTTTGAGGTCTGAACTCTGAGTCTCCATCCATTTCCTGTCCAAGCTGAGTCATTCAGCTAAATCTGCAGCTAAACATCAGTACTCTGACCTGGAAACTCGAACTATTAGGTGGGGGGCTGCAGAACTTTTTAAGAGCAGTGAATGAGAGGACACAGAATAACAATGCATGCCACAGAATGGCTGAAGAGCTCCAAAAGCTCTTCTTCCTCCTTGCAGAAGAAGCACTGTAGCAGAACTCAGAGGCAAGAAATTCAAATCTGATAAAGGAAATATCTTTATGCATGATGCCTAATGAACCTCTGGAATGATCTACCCTATCTTGCAGTGACATATCACTGAAATCAAGACATTCAAAAAACACCGAGAGTAAAAGTTTGGAAGGACCTCATGTGTTTACTTAATTCACTCCTCTGCTCTAGGCAGTATCATACAACTCTAGCTAGCTTCTGAAGTCAGGAGACTGTACAAGTAATAAGAATGTGTACAGTTGTACTTAAGTTCAAAGAGTACACAGTGTATAAACCATCAAGACTGAAGGATCCAAGCATCCAGTTTTTGACATAGCTTTTGGAAGAAAACTTCCCTTATAGACTGGTCATTCCGAAATGGCCTGCTGAATCGTCTTCTGAAGCATCTGACATTAGCAACAGTTACAGCCTTGCTATATGGCTATCCTGATCTACTGTGGTAATTCCTTTCTGGTTACTTCTTGCAGCAGTGTAGAAGCAGATCCTTTCCAACACCTTCTATGCCATTCAGGTTTCCAGTGACTGGCACAAACGAAGGCTGATTCTTTGGCCCCAGACAGATCCTAAGCTAGTTCCTGCCACGGGTACAATTTACCAAATGATAGAACTTGGGCATTTTCTACACTTTTATTTCACGATCTTTCCTAGCACCACTCTCCTTTTCCACAGAAAGGGAAAACTTTACCCAGAAGTATTAAATTGTGGAATGTCTCCCAAAGGAGGTGACAGGCTTACAGCAGCTGAGTAATTCAAAACTCAAATGCACATATCATTTGTGATTACAGACTAGGGACCAACCCTGTGCTTTCAGAGGCAGAAGCACAATGACCCACACTAAATCTGTTCTACTTTTGGTTTCTAATACTGACTGAAGTCATGTGAGGGACATTTTAATCAATCCTTATGATTTTTTTTTTCCAAAAACATAGGACAGCTTATTCTGCATCTAATCAGAATTGTTCTCAGCCACCTTAAGATGTTGGGCTCTTTATAATGCCAGCCAAACAGGTATAAGCCACCTACAGTAGGAATGTATATTGTTTAGAAAGTTTAAATACTAAAAAATAAATTCAATAAACTGTCATCATGAAATAAAAGCAATAATTTTCCCCTTTTCCAATTTCTTATGCTGGATTCTTCTCCACTGATCTGAACGCTGCTGAACAATACAAGGGTCATAGGACTGTGCTACTGGTATGGAATAGCTGATGCAGAAAAAGAGAGATGCAGCTGCAAATAAAGTCACACAATAACGTCATGCAAAACATACTCAGCATGACACAGTGCTGGCTGGCATCCTTGGGGTGAACAAGCTTAGCAGAAATTTGTGTTTATGTACAGGTAGCTAGAATGACAGAAACTCTGCAAATTTGGAAGTAATCTATTTTGATAAATAATACTTAATTTTAAACATAGTAATGGTTGCTATCCTATCTTGAGCTATATTTTAAGGAGCTGCACAAGCCAGTGAAAGTGTATTATCTATGCATGTCATCTGTGATTCTACTGTTGCTTTGACTGAAACACTTGAGGATGTGGAGGTGGAGGGGAGCCAGAATGTAACAGTCCATAATAGCTACGTCAGACCTAACAGGCTGAGGATCCATGCAGACTTCTCTTGCTGAAAGCACTTTTGCTCTCCCATCCTTCTTCTGGGTCAGGCACACGGGATGCTAAACTTCTCCTGGCCTATTTCTGCTGCTTCTACCTCTTCCTACTCTTTCCTGTTCTGAGTAGTCCTGGCTCCAACTCTTTTCTCCTCCTCTGCATTGTCTCATCTATCACCCACCTCTCCGTCAGCCTTCCACCCTGATTTCAAAGCCCGTCTCTGTGTTCCCCTCCAAGCTTTTCCTACTTACTTGCATAATTTCAGCTTTCAAGCTGCTGACCTGTTTGCTGCACGTTTCCTTATCCATGTTCTCTTTGAAACCATGGTTCATTTCTTTTACTTGTATCAAGAATTTTTCACTTGGTTTTCCCCAGCCATTGATTCCTCTGATCCCTACTGAATATATCTCCCCAGCGCTCGCTTCCAAAAGCATTTATGGCCCCCTCCTGAAATACAGACATACAACACACCCTAGCACAGCCATGGTGTGTCTCCTACTCCATCTGTATCAGTCACTTCCATACTCAGCCACCTCAGAAATCCTTCTGGTTTCTGAATCCTGCCTTCTTTATAAATATGGCTGTCCATTCTCACCAAGCTTCACTCTAACTCTTCTCCTTTCTCTTCTAAATTTTAAGGTTTGTCCTAGCAATCTGTATGCCTATCCTTTTGCCAACATTTGCTCTTTCTGATCTTCCTCTCCTTCTATGGAGAACCACTAGTGGAAATCCTACAGCAAGGCTGACAGCAGCTATCTCAAATTCACACCAAACTCTCAGAGTGTACATTCCTTTCTTAAATTCATTCAAGAAGAATTCAGCAAATTACCCCATCTAAATGCTTTCCCTCAGCAAATTTTCAGAACTCTCCTAAAGTCACTTAAAGATAAACTTTATTTTCAAATGAAAGTTTAAAGGTACTTGAGATATTTAAATAGATTTATCAAAGAAAGAAAGAATGAATCGAGTCCAAGCTTGGCACATGTGGAGACAACTCCAAGTGGATTTGAGACAGCAACAAGAGAGCAGATCAAGTCTTTTGCTCCCAAACACGTAGCCCAGCATGACCAGAGCAGTGGAATCAGTTTCTTAGGGTCTGGTTATTTGACATCCTCAAGTACTCAAAAGCAGAGGGAACAAGAAAGCTATTTTAAATAAATGTATTCTTCTCAGTTTATTTTAGGGACCTATTAGGCTCTGATATTAGTTGCCATGAGGTCATTCTTGTTACAAGGAGCAACACATTTCTGGCTCTTTTCTGTTCCTTGACAACCAATTCCATACACCCATTGGCAGTATTTTCTGGTAGTACTGGCAAGCTCTTGGGTTTTCTTAGCACTGTCTAGATTTAACAATTCAATACAAATTGTGACCTTTTCAAGCCATGCTAAATAAAGCTAGTCAGCCTTTCCCGTCTTATCCCATGGCCTTGATCCTTAAAGTCCATGTATGGTGTGCAACAGGCAATGCAAGTCTGTGAATGCTGTGCCTGGGCACAGTTTCTTAAGAGCAAGGCAGAGTTCTCCCTCACAGGCAATACATGAGCTAAGCGCACCCACCCAAATGCTCTCCCGACTGAATAGAGAGAATGAAAAAAAAAAAAAATAGAGAAAGGTTTTACTCTTCAAAAAAGGATGTTTCTCAAATAACATGTCTCTGAAGAATGCTCAAGGGATATCAAGTTATTTAGCTATATTCTTCTAACTTTGGTGATTCTATTCAGAATTGTTTGCCTATTTTCTCATTTACCAAATATATATAATAAAAGCTGTCTATACCACCATCCCTTCCATACACGAAAGATTCAGCCACATATGAAACAAACCAGAAGCTGTCCTCCACCTGGAGTTGAAAAAATGCATTAACAGACTCTAACCTAAACAATATCCTCCTGTATGCTCCTTTACAGTACAAAGTGAGACTTGATACACAAGTCATGCAGCATGGTAAGAAGTCTTTAGCTCAGGTGGGTAGAGTTCAAAATTCAAAGGTAAAACACAGAGAACATCTGATTAGCAATTCTCTCCATTTTATAGTGACAGAGTTTCAGTGAAAACAGTTCTGCTGAGGGAAAAATTGTATACAGAGAAGGACAAATGCTCAAGCAGCAGAACTCTAACTTCAAGGTAAAAAAAAAAAAAACCAAAACCCAAGAACTGTGCACCAGCAGGGTGCACACAGACTACCAGAGATACAAAGGAAGAAAGTTCCAAAAGGCTGCATGTAACTAGGTCATTTGCAGGTGTCATCTCATTTTAATGTACTGTAGTAACCTTGAGGGGTCTAAAACGTACAAGAGGAGCAAATCCTAATTATATAATTACAAATTCTCTAAGTGATTATGGTCAGTACTTCAATGTGATTACCTAGAAAATAACCACTAGTAGGAAGATAGTGAACCTTCGCTGTGAAAGGTAGGCACATTCTGAGTAAGATGGATGAAAAAAAAAAACAAACACAACACTTTTCATACTTTCTGGAAGGTTTCCCCAACCTGTGAACATCAGATCCACTATACTGATATAATTGTACCAAGATTGAGCCTGCAGCCTCAGCCAAATCTTGAACAGAGGGGCTTCAAAAACAGTTGTAGGCTGAAGATGCAGAACTTGCAGATGATGGCATGGTACCGCCTGTGTCTCCCTCCCTCCCTGTGTCTTCCCAAAAGACCTCTTTTCATAAAAACTTAAGGAGAAATGGACTGTAACTGCAGATTTTAGCAGGATGACTTTTAGGTAGAATAAGCAATTGTCTCATACCATCTTTTCAGGAATCACAACCTGGAAGAACGTGAGCCACTTGAGAGTTGGCCTACCTTTAAACAGCAAAAGCAAAGGGAGATGACAGTAGCCTGTAACTGGGTATCTGCTTAGTAGTTAATTTCTTAATGCAGAATCTTTTTCCTCTGCTTTGTCCTACAGTATCCTTTTACATTGTACTTACAGCTGTAGGATGTAGATGTACTGTAGTAGGCAGGATCAAGCCATATGAGTATCACACTGATATTGTAACAGCTTCTTAAAATATTTTAAGAAACCTCTGGTTTTATTTCATTTGCAGAACTAGATTGCTTCAATTTTCTACTTCTATTGAACATTATTCTGTATGTCTACTCAGATGATCATGAGAAAACTGGCATTGCTATACTAGGTCAGATCACAGGTACAATAACTCTGCCATCCTGTGTCTAGGCACCTTCAGAGGAAGGTTGTAAATAAGTACCACAGTTATGCATTATCATATATGGGTTAAAAGAAATTCCTTTCTCCTGAAGAAATCATTATGTGCCTTTATGCATGAGACTGTCCTTATCTTAAAATTGCAGATATTATTCTTGTTTAAAAGGGATATCTAAGTTTGTAAAAGTAAATGGCAGAATATGACTAGCATCCTGGGACACAGCATCCCACTTCAGCTGGATTACAATCGTTTCATGACCACTCAAAGTGCACTGATGTATATGAATAACGGCTTCTCTTTCATTGGACCAAAGGGAAAAATTGCATAGCTGAAGAAGTATGACAGTACTGCCTTGAGCCTGTGTTCCTCTCTCATTAGTTTGATCTCACTTGACTGGTGGAACAAGCAGTATTATCCGTAGTTTTGGAAAACATCCTCTGAGCTGAGAGAAGGTTGTCGTGATGTGAGAAGTAAACAGGAGGTCATGAAATGTTTGCAGAAAGGATAGAGAATATATGGTACCAAAGGAGCACTGTTAGCAAAACAAATGTTTAGTGAAAAATAAAATGCCAAAATGACCAAAGTAAATTAACTCTGTCATGTAAGTCAGGTGCTTGAACAGAAACTGTCCAGAGACAGAATTTAATGTTGCATAAAAAAGGTTATTGCTGTTCAGTTTTTCACAAACATTTGCATTTTTTAAAATAAACTGCAGAGTGTTTGGATTACTAGCTTATTCTGTAATCAATTTTATAGAAAGAATTTATGAACTAGTAAAGAAAAAAGACAGTGTTCTATCTTCTCTGTTGCTGTGTAAATACTGATGCAGGAAATCATTTGCCTATTCTCGATTTTATTTGATAGAACAAAACCCCTAAGCAATAAAACTAAGGTCCAAGAAAAACACTGAGCTTGAAAAAAGGGTTGAAAAATGTACCCTTGGAAAGACCACTGCTTACATGGGATTGTTCAACAAATTCCTGTTGTGTGAGGTTTGGCATATACTTTCTAAAAATATAAGCATCTGGGGAAACCAGACAAAGCCCAGGTCTTGGACCAAACGAGGCATGCAGCGTGAATCTGTTAGTGATTATATCCATAATGAAATATGTGCCCAAATTTAGCAGTACAAAACCCCCAATACAATATGAAAACACAGCATGTACAGCCCTTACCATAAAATATAGCCAACAGCGAAGGTGCACACTGCAGCCAGTCCACAGCTCCTGCTGGGATACTGATGATGTGTTGTTCTCATCTCGATTAATATAAAGGGCAAAACTGTTGTATGCTAAAAAAAAAACAAAACAACAGGGGAAAAAACAGGTGATACAAATGATTCTCACTGCATTTCCATGCTAGTTCTGCAATAAGAATCACAAAAACCTGAAGACAATTTCTTGACGGTTAGAAAGAAAAGGTAAAACGACTCTATAAAGTAGATCAATAACCCAGACACTCAATATTGCCTCTATAATGTCCAATTGTTTGAGAGAGCAGGGGAAAACTGAGTGATCACGCTTTTCATGTTGGCCAGGAATCCAAGGAGGACACTCGATGAGTGAAAACTGAACGTGTCATGACGGGACATGGGTCCCTGTCCCATTTCAGCCCTCCAATTGCTCTGTAATATTTGCCACATCACTTGGGTTATTTTGACCATTCAAGTTAAGAGGCAATGCGTCTGATTTTCAGAGGCTCTAGGCACAAACAATGCCACATGTATGAATATAAATGGAGGTATTTAATGCCTCTGAGAATTAGGTTTAAATGTATCTCAATCTGGGGACTTGAAAACAGGAGATGTATTTTCAAATGATAGCCTCAATACCTTTGCTCCTCCATCTGTAAGGCAGGAGCAATTATCTTCTTTGGAAAGGTGGTGTGAATCTTAATTTGTTAGTTATTGTGCATAATGGTTTCAGATTCCCAAACGAAACATATGAAAGCCAAAGCTGTAAAAACCATTTTCATCCACTTGTCTTTATTCAGCTGTGAAAGTCCTTATTTTGTCATTTTTCCATACACTTTTCCTACACTGCCCCTTCTGAGAAGGTCTGTTCATCCAATTAATGTCAGCAGCGTGAAAAATTGCATCTAGCCTGCCCCCAGCACTTGATGTCTAGATCTCAGAGTGCTGGCAGACATGAAAATACACATAAGTGAAGCACAAGCATATCATGAAATAAACCCCATCATTTCTGAATACACAGCTCACCTAGAACCAGCATTATTGCGGACTCCAGAAACATATCCTGCCTTGCCACCTTGGGCCCACATTACGGCTGGAAGAGATGGTTACGGCTTATGTTGGCCAGTACCCCACCATTAGATGTGTGCATGTAGTACTGGGGGGTGGTGGAGGGCTGGACTGGTAAGCTTCTAGTAGTTACACTGTAGACCCTCACAAACATGAAGGCAAGACAGACACTGAAGAGAAAAATCCTTGCGCAGATAACACGTTCAAATGAGAGGAAACAGAGTGGGGTACTGAGCGTTTAACAACTGCGGAGAAGGAAGAATTGTTTGACTGGGAAATGATACGATAATGGAACTGCTCTGGCTCACAGATGTAACATAATCTGAATCGGATAACTGCTCTGACTTTCAATACATTAGTAATTAATGACTGGCATTTGGAGAATGTCAGGTGGATAATATAGCAGTTAGGGGAGCTTTCAATATCTTCATCTTTTAACAACTTGTTCCACCCCCATCCCTTTAAACAGTACAAAACAGCATCAAGGGAACGCATAGATGTTTTACATGTGGTCTGTGACAGAGGTGCCCACTATTAGATGAGAGGTCTATTAACTGTGCAGTACCTTCAGAGTCCATTAACAGGGACTGACAGCAATGCGAGCCCTGGAGGTTCACTTCTAAGTCTTGCATCTGGATGAAAAAGGTCTTTAGGCAGAGATCAGTACCTCACTGCACAGCCCCCAAAGCCATGTAGCTGAAGGCTGTGCAAATGTCTCCTGCCCTGGCTCCATAACCTCTTCAGAGGTACAAACAGAAGACGACAAAGACTTTTAACTCCAAAAACCATGCTTGTGGTATTTCTTGTATGATGTATTCTTGTCAGAGGTATTTCTTGTATGATGTATTCTTGTGATCCAGTCACTTAACTGCTCATAACAAGCATGATGGTTGCAGCTTGTGAACTGTATTTCTCAATTGAAGTGTTCGCCACTTTAGATACTGCTTGTTGATGTGCTCTTCACTGACGATAACAACTCAGTAGCTTGCCAATTAAAAAGTAGTTAAAATAATTTCAGTAACTGCTCCCTAAACCCAGAATCCTTTTCTCCTTTCCTTTCTCCTGTGGTTACATAATAAAATAGGTCATTATTTTCCTAAATTCTCCTTTCTGCTCTTTTCTAAAGGTGAGGAAAAAAAAGAGGATAATGAGTGATATCACTGAAGAGTTTATGTACAAAATCCTGTCAAAAAGCACAGTGCAATTAAAAGTGTAAGGAGAAAAAACAGAGACATGTATCTTTAATCTTAATCACTTATAGCAAATTCAGGTGTTACCTGCAAACACCACAGTTTAAAAATCCACAGGATGAACTTTAATTTAAGATATTCTGGTGAAACTGTCACTTAAAAAAGCTATTTCAGATGCTTTCCCAAACTACAGCAAAGATAAAATTTCCCTCCTATGTTTCAGCCCCTCCAAAAGCCTTAATTTAAAAAACATAACCTTTTGTAATCAGCGATACCCTCTGTCAAGCAGAACTGTCTCTATAAACTCTGGAGCTATAAATACCAATTGTGAATTAGCCTGGTACCTGGACGAAGACCTAGCAAAGGTGAGCGGGGTTCAAATGTGCTTGGAGTGAGATCTACCCGGAGTGGGAAAACTGCAGAAGGCCAGAAATTTCACACTAACTTTTTTACCACCTGACTTCTAAGCAAACTTGGGCCAGTTGGAATCTGATGCTTAGAGAGAAAATAATGTTGATGCTTCCTTGACCTGTTTATTAAAGATCATGCAATGCCGACCAAAGATGCCCAACTGGTATCTCGGGGACTGATCCCATTTACTCACTGTCAGGCTCAGGACAGCCTGGGAAGGACAGTACAACATTTCTCACCTTGCTTGTCAAAGTATCTCCATGGGCTTACTTAGGGGAAGATTCAGGCATGAGGAAGTTCAAGTAATGAGGAGGTTCAAATAACAAGGAGGTTTAAATGGTGAGGATGATTAGCCACTGTAGCAGGAGCTGTCATTCTGCATCATTTAAAGTCTTAAAGAAAAGGGTAACTTTATAATTAGAGTATAATGACTAGTATAGTACTATAATAGTAGTAAACTATGCTAGTATGAGCAAGCAATACTATAAGGATAACGCATTTTTATTACCACCAAAAAAACCAAACCAAACCAAACAAAACAAAAACAACCAACCAACCACCAACAACAACAACAAAAAGAAAGGAGCTTTCACAGATCTGTATGTTTGCTAGGTCTGCTAGCAAGTGCTGGTCTCTGCAGAGCAGCAAACTGCAATTTCCTCCCCATTTTGTGTCCTCCACTTAGTGCTGCTTCCTGAGGTTTGGTCACCTACACGTGGGGAGGAAATGTGGCTTGCTGAACCTTCCAACTGCTGGTAACGATGCATAAAGACAGAGAGAAACCAACTTGACTTGTGGAGCCCAGGTGGAATTTGTAGGAAGGATATCGTATCGAAAATTTGATCCAGGAAACACTCAGGAGACTGACTCTAAAGGAGCAACTCCAGAGTGGAGCTGAACAAGCACACTGCAAAAACCAGCCTGAGGGTTGCAGGTGGGTTAATTCCTCGAACCCCTGCAAGTGCTTTCTGAGAGAAACTTTTCTTGAAAGGCACATTCATTAACAAGTCTTCAAAAGGTATTTTTAAAATAGGCACCTCCCCTCACATGGCATATATATGCCTGATGACATATTAGACTGGAAAATCGTATTACAAATAGGCAGCACATCTGAAATGTTGGTTTGACAAACTGAGATTTGATGGAGGACTGCAATTCCCTATTTTAGATGTGTACTGCAACAGGTAGCTGGAAGAAGAGATTTTATGTAAATCAAGTACATTAAGAATGAGTTCTGTAATAGTCTTTAGGCAAATTAAATGCTCACTCTTGAAAGCCTGATTGTACATTTTATCTTCCAACTAGTAATTGCTGCTTTTTTTAACACTGTTTTCATCAGTACCTTTGCCTAGCCTTTTCTTCCCCCTTAACTGTGCTTTAAGGGGAACTTTAAAGCTTTTTAGAAGGTGCTAAATTGACAGCTTTGTGTACTGGTATCTTCTGTCCTTAGCACAACCCATGGCAGTGCTATCTTCTCTCTAAGTCACCAGTCCTGATCTGCAGAGGCTGTCCAGAATTACCTCTAAGACCAGGAGTTCAGTCTAAAAGAGCACCTGCCTTCTCAGATTCTCAGTTAGTATGCAGAAGCTCTCGTGGAATAAGGAGGCTATACATAGGTGCTTATCTATATAATTTCTGTAGCCTGGGACCTGGAGGGCTGCATCCACCACCCAAAGCTGCTCCCACACCTGCTGGGGAAGATGCCCTGCAGTGTGTCACCACCATGCTGGAGACTGCTGATGCTGGAGTGAATTTGTCTGAGGCCCCTTCTTTGTCTTTCTAAATTCCTCTCAGAAATCTAGTTTCCATCAGTAGGATGCTATCCTTCACTTCTTTTTCTGAGCTCACAACTAGATTATGTGTTAAACAGCTGCTGCATGTCAGAGTGAGAGAAGCAACCTTTCTGTATCTCTTTCTTACTGCTCAAGAGGTTGTGCAACTCCTGAGATTAAAGGCTTCATAGAAATGATCAGCAAAATAACATATGCTTTCCTCTCAATTTAAAATCACAGCCAGTGTATTCACCCTGGAAGCCAGTACTAGTAGGCCCAAAAATCTCTGCAGTTGCAGTCTGCACTACTTGTAGAGCAATAGCACTAATAAAGCTGCTCCTACATGCTCCTACTGGAGTAAAGTGGAGAACCAGATCAGAAACTAGTAAAACAAGGGGCATGATCATGATTTACTTGTTGAGAAACTTCTGAGAAAGGAACAGCTGGCAAGATAGTATTTATGTGTCATCTGAAGGATGATACCTTCCACCAAGGCAGCCTAATCCATAAAGAGAGCAGCAGGATATCAGAACTGGGTGCATAATAAATTGGAATCCTTGAGTGAGTCTGAAACCTTCTGAGACTGAAAGTGCTGGTAGCACTTTTCCTTTTACAAATGAGAAATTATGACTATTAACTGAGACACACTGATGCACAGGATGCACTCCAAGGCAGCCACAGACAGCTCATTAATTATTATTGTAGGTTGGAGAGAGGAAGAAGTATTCCATGATCTAAACAAAGACTAATACCATATAACGCCACGAAACACACAAGAGCCAGAGATAACCATCTGCAATCAATATCAGAGTGTAGAGTCCTCTGAAAAGAAAATTAACACTTCCTCCTTAATGCTACCCCCTCTTCCCCTCTTTTTTGCACATAAATACAGTGGACATGGTATCTCTTACGTAATCAGAATTGTATCATTTTCTCCACACATATCTAATGTTGACCGATTTGCTCTCGTTCGTTCTGACATATGCAGTATATACTATATATTGAAACAGCACTGCCAGTCTGACCTCACCCCTGTGACTGTATTAGTGTTAGGGAGGTTATATACACGTGCTTATCTATAGAATTTCCACAGTGCCAATCACTGAGGCACTTCAGCACTTCAAAAGCATTACTAAACATACCCTCACACTAGTCCTGCACTGTATGGGCAGGATGACCTATCCCCATTTTGCAGAAGGGGAAGACAGAGATGGAAAGCCTCACTCAAGGTCATGTAGGGTAGCTATGGAGGAACAGAAGACCACTTCTTATTCCTCAGTTCCAGTGCAGGGAGGGTGTAGGCCTGGGAAGAGCAAGCATGTACAGAGAAGGAGCAGAAATTTGGTAAGAAAGCACCTGTACTCATTCAAGTTCATATCCCTGAGATATCTTGGCCCTTTCCAGTGTCTCTCAGTGAGATCACCTTGGTCTGCTCACTGTTGCCATGATGCCAACTGAAACAGCACTGTCATGCTACATGTTTAATTTTCTTTATAACTCTTTATAACTTTTTTTCTTTACAACTTTTAAGTTTCTGTATAACTCAATATGACCGCTTTTAATGCATGTCACTTATCCAGATATCATTAAACACATGAAAAACACAATGTCGTATAAGTCACCTCTCTTCCTTTGTTGGGATCTCTTAGCCAGACTTTCTGTTCCTTAGTGATGTGCCCAAACTCCCCAGTCAGCTCCCAGCAGCGTGTCCTGCATTACTGCTAGGGGACCTTTAAAATATGATGGCAACCAACAAAGCTCAGCTTCTGTGCATTCAGCTGCAGCTGAGCACACTCCGCGAGCCCCAGTTTACTTTCAACCTCAAGTCCTTATTTTTGCCACAAAATCGTTAGAAAATGTCACTAAGGACTGGAACGTACATACACACACACGTCCTGTGCAAGGATCACTCATTAATCACAGTATTAGGCAAAGGATTCTTCCACATATTTTGTTCAGCTTATTTGCCTCTTACCAGTTAAACCAATTGCCCTAGAACTTCTTAATCTACCATTTGCAAAAAGGTTTACCCAGGCAAAGAAATATTTCCTTGTCTCTTACCATTATCCTTAAAATCAATGTTTATAGATATATATGTAAAGACTTATGTGTATCACAGAGATTTAATTTATACGAATGATTGCTGGGTGTTTACACAGGTCATGCTGAGGAAGTGCTAGTAAATTCATTGAGCCTCACGTATTCCTAGCACAAATGTCACTAAAGGAAGCTTGCAAATGTATTTTAGCAATGGTTTAAAATAATTTTACTCATATGGAAAATAGTATCCCTCTCCTTGAAAAGCCAGCTCCTTCCATATCATGAGTCCAATTACACAGGCCTCGAAAGGAGAAAATAATTTGTATCAATATGCTTTCTAAATCTCTTTCACTGATTTTAAAAAGTTTATCTATACATAAAATGTACCGTGTTAAATTTTAGTGTCTGGTATTCTCCCATGGCTAGCCCTATGGCTTTCACAGAGGAATATTTTTGGCTTCATGATAGCAAAAGGATCCTCTTTCTAACCTGAAGACATTGGACTTTGAGTCTGTCTCTGGTCCAGGATTGAATATTGCTTGTCCTGGGCTTCAGGCCAGTGTAATTTGGTGAAAGAAATTCCACATTTGGGAAAATCAAGAATCCATTCTTTGGCAGTTTCTTTTTCAAATGGTGGCTCTTTGATGCTATTCAGAAATTTAAAATCTTGGAAGTGGTTACTGAGCAGCTGGATTTATTGGGTGTTGTGCAGATGAGGTAGCCAAAGGTCAAATTTGGGTCTATCACATGGTAACTGCAACTTATCTGCAACTTGTTTTGAACAATTTATCTCACAGACATTGTTATTATCTTTATTTAATTATTTATCTTTATTATAATTTATCTTTATTTATTATTTCTTTATATTATACATGCAAACTCCTTTAGTAAACAACTCTGTAGGGAGTGACATAACCTCCTAAGCTCTTTTGCTCCCATACTACAGAAAGCAGTAGCAGAATAATATCAGCATGGTCTCATTAGTGCACCCAGCAATCTGTCTGTAATCGGTTTTGCATGATGTGCATTGCTCTGTGTCTTCTGAACAGCACGTACTCCACTGCAAGGTGGAGGTATGTTAAGAAACAGCTTCCCGAGCAGCAGTGCCTGCCAGCAGTCCCTGGCCAAAGCACTGTGCTAGCATCAGCTCCACGCTCCTCCAGCCTCTGCGTCCGTGCTGGGCAGCTGCAGCCGTATGTGGGCAGCTACTGCTGCGTGACCTGATGAGCTGTGCTGGGCACCACAGCTCTCAGCTCTGCTTTGCTGACAGCACCTGCTGTGGGAAGAAAATGCTGCTGGTCCTGCACCCTACACTCAGGACACAGAGGCCAGGCTGTGGCAGGGTCTGGAGGGAGAGCAAGATCAGTATGACCAGGAGGGATGCGCTTTCGGTGGGTGAGTACGGCGCTAGCATGTGCTGGGGTGCAGGGAAGGCACAAGGCACGGGCTGGGGCCCTGCATTTGTTGGGGGACAGCCTGTGCAGCAGCTATGGTTGGAAATCTGTTGAGGGGGAAAATGAGGCTCTGCAGGAAGCTGGGAGAAGAAAGACAGAGGTACACCCCTGCCTGTGCGTCCTCTAGGGCTGCTTCTCCTCTGCAAAGGAGGCACTTTAGCAAACTAGACTGGGGAACATCCTGAACTAAGGTCTTCTGTCATGAAAACACACTGACACTCCCTACTTATTTTACCCACTATATGACATACTTTATTTAGGAGAGTCACTGTGCTTCATATGCAATTAGTCCTAAATGCTATAAAATCATAGAATCATAGAAGGGACCCACAAGGATCATCGAGTCCAACTCCTGCCTCCACACAGGTCTACCCAAAAATTCAGACCATGTGACTGAGAGCACGGTCCAAACGCTTCTTAAACTCCGACAGGCTCTGTGCCATGATGTGTCCCTGGGGAGCCTCTTCCAGTGCACGACCACCCTCTCGGTGAAGAACCTTTTCCTGATATCCAACCTGAACCTCCCCTGTCGCAGCTTGACTCCGTTCCCTCGGGTCCTATCGCTGGTCACCAGGGAGAAGGGATCGACGCCTGCCCCTCCGCTCCCCCTCATGAGGAAGCTGTAGACCGCGATGAGGTCTCCCCTCAGCGTCCTCTTTTCCAGGCTGAACAAACCAAGTGACCTCAGCCGCTCCTCATATGTCTTCCCCTCTAGGCCCTTCACCATCCTTGTAGCCCTTCTCTGGACACTCTCCAATAGTTTCACGTCTTTTTTGTACTGTGGCGCCCAAAACTGCACACAGTGCTCGAGGTGAGGCCGCACCAGCGCAGAGCAGAGCGGGACAATCACCTCCCTCGACCGACTAGCAGTGCCGTGCCTGATGCACCCCAGGATACGGTTGGCCCTCTGGGCTGCCAGGGCACACTGCTGGCTCATATTCAACTTGCTATCTGCCAAAACCCCCAGATCCTTTTCTGCGGGGCTGCTCTCCAGCCTCTCATCCCCCAGTCTGTACGTGTAGCCAGGGTTGCCCCTGCCCAGGTGCAGGACCTGGCACTTGCTCTTGTTAAACTTCATACGGTTGGTGATGGCCCAGCTCTCCAGTTTGCCCAGATCTCTCTGCGAGGCCTTTCCACCCTCGACAGAGTCAACAGCTCCTCCCAGTTTAGTATCGTCAGCAAACTTACTCAAAACCCCTTCTAGTCCTACATCCAAATCATTTATGAAAACATTGAAAAGAACTGGCCCTAAAATGGAGCCCTGGGGGACCCCACTGGTGACTGGCCACCAGCCCGACGTAACCCCATTTGCCATAACCCTTTGAGCCCGACCTGTCAGGCAGTTGTTCACCCATCGTATTGTGTTTTTATCTAGCTGTATGCTGGACAATTTGTCCAGCAAGATCCTATGAGAAACCGTGTCGAAAGCTTTACTAAAATCCAAAAAGATTACATCAACTGGCTTCCCTAAATTAGTCCTAAATGCTATTGTTCATGTTAAAACAATTGTTATTTTGATTGATAATAAAAGCCTACACCATAGTGAAAACAGCATTGTCGGACAAAAAGACATTACAAAATCTATAACCTGACCCTTTAAAACCTGACTTGAACCGTCAGACTTGACTTATGAGACTAGTTACAATAGTGCTTCATGCAAAAAGCATTAGGTTAATGCTGGATCAGGCAATGTTGCCAAACACACCCTGGCATAATTAATCAAGAATATTTCAAAAACAGATCACCTCCAAGAGGTTATTGATTTCCTGTCATGACACATTTTCCTTATGAGGTGCTACAATGCTATGTATCTGAGATGTGCTGGCATGTATTTTTCAGTGACTAAGCCTTGATCTGTCTTCCTGGATTCCTGCCATTGGTGCATTGACATCTGCAACTACTCATGTTTGACAGTCTCATGCATAAGCTAATGTGGCTTCCAAGTTGGATGGGATTAGTACAGGAGACTTTCTGAATACTTCAAATGTAATTGAAAGCAGATAAATACAAGGGTCTCAAGAGGGTGGCATACTTTGTACAAATGGTATCACGTTAAGTCACACATATACATGCTTAGAATGAGAAAGATCACAGCGTTAACCAGCATAGTATGCAAGAAAGTGTTTGCCCTTGTTCTAAAATACATACGAGTCCTGATAATGTCCCATCTTTCTAAACTTCAAATACGCTGCAAGGCTGATGTTTGGTTTGGACATGCACGCCAATGTACACATTTGGGGAGAAGGGTTGGGGGGAAGAGGAACACAGACTGAGACCAGCAGGTGTTTTGCCTTTCATTCATGCTTGAACTAAGGAACTTGTCTTCTGTGAGCCATTCCTGCTATGTGATGAGAGCTGAAGACAAACTACACACCACATAATCTCAAGATTATACCATCACAGCGTAAGATGTCAGCAAATAAGAAATGATCTTTTCTCTTGGAGAAAAATTCAATTACATTCCTTACATAGAACACATTTTTATTTATGTTTTTCTTGGTGAATGTGGACACCGATATCCTCATCTGTAAATGTATGTTTGTACATACTTACTGAATACTGTAAAATAGAGGATGCAAATAAAACTGATGTTAACACTGCTGTACAGAGTTTATTTTTATATTTCCTTTCCTTTTTAGACTTCGAACTCTGCAAAAACAAGTAATCTTGCTCTAATGCAGATAATGCAGAGGTTGATAAACTCTTCTAATGGGAAATGGACTGCTATTTCCTGCTGTCAAATATCTGTTGGAAGACTGCAGTGGTGGGTAATGTATCAGAAGCACAAGAGGACTGTGGTAGTGAACATATGCGACATCAAAGGGCTTCAACATCAGGTTGCAGTTGAGCTGTGGTACCCATAATATTAAAGCTATTAAAGCTATCTCTGTGTTGTCTTGCAGTCTGGCCTGATTTTTTCTGTTCACCTTAACCTTGGTAAGCCTGGCTTTGCTTCCCTCCCTAACAGCTCTATCTGCAGCCAGGTTGGTCTCACTGAGGTATCAGTGACCTGCATGGCTTTTCTGTTCCAGATGTGAAAAAAGAAGAGCTGGAGATGAGATGTGATTCTTCTTACCACATGGTAGCATTATTCCTAGCAAGGAGAGCAGCAGAACTGTTCAATGTGTAAGGTCAGTGGTTTCTGGGAGACCAGCAGGTGAGGGGAAGGGTTACAAGAGGATGAGTGGTCTCATGTCTCATACACTGGGGAACCCTGAAACAAAGAGGGCTTCCTACTCTGCCTGGTGTTGCAGCTCCTGCCATGGAATAAAGTCCTCAAAGACTTCTGTTCCAGCCTCCCAGCAACAGCAAATTCGCTGAGCTCCTAAGCAGTTAGTGTGAGGTAGCCCTTGGTCTCCTTCCCAGTACCCCTGGTATGAGAAGTTCATCAATTTACTGATAATTGCAGTATTGTAATGTATTTTTCTGGTATCAGAAATCTTATCCATATTCCCCTACTGCTACAGAACAAGACAGAACTTCCTTTGCAGCACCTGCTCATAAAACTGTAAAACAAGGCAGCTGTAAAATTTTGCCATGTATCCTTCAGCTGGTCTGATCTCTGGGAGATGGATGCCAGTATTGGGACTGAGGTCACCTAGACATGCAAGTGGCTCATGATACTTTTTCTTTAAATGTCAGAAATATCATTTTTACTGTAAGGTTAGTCAAATGCCAAAGGTTGTGGAGTCTCCATCCTTGGAGATATTCAAAACCTGACTGGATGTGGTCCTGGGCAACCGGCTTTAAGTGGCCTTGTTTGAGCAGGGGAGGTGGACAAGATGATCTCCAGAGGTGCCTTTCTACCTCAGCAACTCTGTGATTCTGGTCCATGACCCTATGTCCCTAAGTGCCTGGCTGTTTGGTTACTGGCCTTTATATCCAGTCTTGTCAGTCCTCAGTATCTCTTGTTCCATCTCTCCTCCTTGGCCAAGACTGGGCCTGTTAAAAGTCGCTGCATTTTTATGCATGGTCTTGACACCGTCTCCTTGGTTCCCTGCGGTGAGAGCGGAAAGGGAGAACTGAACTGCCCTGACCTGCAGCATTTCCCCACTATGCACTTCAGAAACCTCTTTTGTTCACACTCAAAGCATTTTCTAAATGCTACAGCCCTGTAACTGTCACCATTTTGCAGCTGAGGAACAGAGAGACGACAGGAAGGCACCAGTTCCACATGCAGTTTCCTCATCATTAAGGATCACATTGTGCATAACTATGTTTGCAGTGGAAGATTATTGAGATGCCTTTCACGTGGGAACAGGTTGGCCAGTCACTGGATGTGTTTCCTAATGTTAGTTATAACATTGTTCTGTTGCAGCTAAAATACCCCCAGTTTAAGAACTGCAGAGTAAAGCCTACAAACAAGGGTGATCGTTACAGACATTCATTGGTGAAGAGAGGTAACAGCAACCCTGACGTGCCTGAGACTCAGTTTTGTAGAGGCCTTACAATGGAGAATGGCATCTGCTGGGAAGGGGAAAATGTACATTTGATTAAGAGCACCCCAGCTCTACAGCAGCAATATTTTCCACTTGGAGCGCAGTAAGATCAACCTTGCTGTTAATGGAAAGACAAGTGAACCTGGCCGAGATGCTGGTGTGGAAGCCAGAGCAGCTGGCTAGGTGGGCACAGAAGGTGAGCTGAGAGAAGATCTGCTGAAAAAAGCTGGTTAACTGAGAAAGGCTGCTTAAAGCCTCCCTCTCCAGATCCAGAGCTGCAGCCACCTCAGCTGCACAAGCTGAAAGGGAGACTTGCTTGAAAGACAGACTTGGGTCTGCACCAAGCCAGGACAAAAATGTATGAAGAGCACATGGTGGACATAGCTAGGATGGAAGCTACTCTACCAGGCCTGAGAAGCAGGAGACTGAGTCAAGAGCATTGCAAAGACATGCCAGGAGGAAAAGAGACTTAGCTAATACTGTTGACTTATTATCACTGGCTTCCCCACGTTACATGTTTGGTTCCCCCCCCCAGCCCAATAAGGTTGCCTTTGCTTTAAGCCCCTGGAGCCACTGATACCAAGTAGTTAAACACTGCTTATTAGGGGCACCCACATGTGTAATTTACTTGTGCAAGTCTCTAAGTGGGGTTTTGAGCCAGTGTTATTTTCAGCAAGAATGCCAAAGTGATTTAACCTGGCCCATTTTACTGGCAACAGTAGTTGATAAACAGGTTACATGATGTACACCCATGCCAGACCGTGAACTTTGGTCCTTTTGTTTCTCCTCTTCTGCTGCGGCTACAACACGTTCTCAGTGTGCTACTAAACTCCGCATTGCAAAAGTATCTGGCAGTTGACTGGTGTTAGTATTTTAATTACTTGACCTATTAGCCTACATAGCTGTGGGGTCTTCTTGTTTTGGAATCTTCTTTAGCCCTAAACCAACTTCTTAATGCCCTCCACTCTCAAATAAAATTAAAACATAAGGAAAAGACTGCCACATGGATGAAATGTCCAAGAGTAGCAGAACTACTATAAAAAGGCTTGAAACTATATAACGGTCCTTCAATAAATCCTAAACTTTAAACAGGTAACTCTAGTACACGCTAACACTTCTTTCTCATCTCAGGAATAACAGTTACCCTTTTACCACCTTGCCATTTTACTGCAAACAAAAGAGTAAAACAAAATAAAAAAAACAGACCTTTTAACAAACAGGGGTGAAAAGTATATTAAGACCCCACATAACCTCCAGCCACTATGGGATCAGCAGGGATTACTATAGCATAATTCCTTGTGATGGTGGCATATCTTTAGTTTTATTAACAATTAAAATAACTTTTAATTGTCACTGTGCTCTACAAAAACTCAAATTAACCCTTCCTACGTTTCTGTGAGGCAGGATAAAAAAAATATATGTAAAAGCACTTTCTCAGTGAAAAATGCATGGGAAGAAAGAAAGAGCATCTTGTCTAAACCGAAGCAATGGGAAATCAGTGATGGATTTTGTTCTGGAACGTGGGTGTTGGCAGTGCCTTCGACTGGGCTCAGCCCACGTCACCACACCTCTCTGATGTCCGGAGGTCAAACTCAGTAGAGTCCCAGTGTGAGGTCCACAGCTACATAAGGGCTCGAAGGTACTGACCTCATATATTCATGGCAGCAGGAGAAGAAAATCAGGTGGATAAAATCCAATAGTTTAAGCACCCAACACAAAGCACATTATTTAAAATTGTTTTATTAAATATGAGTGTATCTGCCTCAGTAAATGTCAATGTAGACATGCTAGAGGAAACACAAAAACAGCCAGAGGAATATTTGGGCTGTTGCCTGAGAAATTTATTCTTGTTCTGACCTCTCTCTGCTGTTGAAAGCAGAGAGCAACTGGGACTTAAAACTAATGGACTTCAGCTCCAGGGCAACTTTAGACAGCATCCATGAATGTAAGCCCAGGGTTTGCAGCAAGCTTCCCAGTGACTCATATGATTGGGATTCAAGGATTCACGGCATGCCTTCAGCTAGGCATATCTTGGGAAGCAGAAAGGATGCAGTAGTAGGCTACGGAGCCAGGCAGATCACAATAATATTTGGGAAGGAGTTCCTGTACTGTTTCCAACCTCCCCTTCCTAGGAAAAGTCACAACACATTTAGGAATAACCACAAGACTGAAGAAGCTAATAGACAACGGCATTTGGGTCTCCTCCTCCAGTCAGCCTTCAGAAGGGATCCAGGAGCTGAAATGACTCTAGCAACATTAGTATGGACGTACTACAAACCTTTGTGCCACAACTACAGTCTAAACAGACACTTGCTCCATCACTGAGCTGATGATCCTGGCAAACATCAACCAGCCTCTAACACTTGTGTAAAGCAGAGCAATATTGTCTGCGTTTTAAAGAGAACTGAGCTATCAAAACTGTAAATTATTTGCACACATTATGTAAGTGGCAGCACTTGGAACTGTGCCTTGATCCTTCAGGAAACCTTCTCTACTGATCATTCGCCTTTGCTGAGCCAAAAGCTCCTTCCCCCAGGCAGAAGGTTGTCCCTGTCTGTCCAGAGGTGAAGGACTGGGTGGAGGGATGGAGGAGTCCTCTCAGCTGAGCCCCACTGCATGAGCGGGTGCTGGTGGCCTGGGCGCACAACGCTGGAAGTGATTTCAGTCCATTTGCCCAGCCACATATTAAGAAGCTCTCTATTTTGTTTCCCCCAGTGGACGTTACAGATGATGGACTGTTTTTTTGCCAAAAATTGGGGAATTCTTCTCACTCTGCATCTGGGAGAGGTCAACAGCTCCTCTAACCAGTAAATCCATGCCTGAGAGTTGAAAATTGCAGATAATTAAATTGCAGATATTAAGTTGCTTACAGCTGCTGTTGTGCAGGGAGGGTTAAAACAAAAATCTTCTATTTTTGAGAAATGAAAGCAGCATGGATTTAGGCTTTCCTTAATCTTGAAAGAAAATATATTTGCAAAAAATAATTCTATTTTTTCCCCCTTAAATGAAAAAAAAAAATTATTTATTTTATTTCAACTGAAAAGCCATTTTTCATTAAAAAGTAACCTGAGTTTAATATGTGACTGTCTCTAGTGGTAAAGTAATTGAACAATATTATTGAAAAAATGTCCCAGTGTCTACTAGAATTCCTTTGTGAAGAACAGATGCATCTAGTGGGACTGAAATATCGTTGAAATAGGAGAAAATATTTGGAAGATCTTGCTAAAAGTCATTTTTCATCAAAGACATTAGCACTCTATTTGTCAAAGCATTCAGAAAGCTCTTTAATTCTCCTGGACTCGTTAACACTGCTGCCTATGTCGGGACAGTAATAATCTCCCATTTAATAAGAAGCCACATTATTTCATTTTGGGTGAGGATTTGCAAATGGCAGCCTATTCATTCATTTATATATTCCAGATGTATTTAATAGTCTTCAAACTGCTTGGGGCTGAAAGTGGGGAAACAAAAAATAGATTAAGTGGAATATGGCAACAGTCTTCAGTACATTATACCACACTTTCTGCTCTCCGAGGAGTTTGAAATCACTTCAGCTACCATTATGGTGCCTTGGATGTATTGAGAGCAGGGAAACCTCCAGCCCTGACTTCATTTGGGAAGAGCCATCACCACCTTAAGAGTTCTTTCTCTTCCTACCTTTTACCTGTCTTTCCTCTATAAAACTCCTCTTTATCTTTCCGTTTCCAGCCTCACATTGCCTGGGTGCTGCTCTGCTCCTCCATTCTCTCTGCACTTGTGTGGCATGGTGTAAGGACAGGTGTTAACATGGGCTTCATCACTGGAGGTCTTCTCTGGACTTTGGTAGGGAAGAAATTCCCTGGCCCATCCTTCTTAATGCTCTGTTCCAGTACCAGCTACAAGAGAAGCTGCCTCATCATTCACAGCCCCAGTGAGAGGCAGACTTTCTAGAGACAGTGAAGATATTAAGTCCTCCTAGGAGGAAAGCCCATGGAAGTTGGAGAAAAAGCATTCTTGGTTAAGGATGCTCAGGTTTAAAATGTGCAGTGAGATGGAAGTAAATGAGCCACATCATTGGTATTTTAACACTGTGAAAGCTATTTTCCGAGTCTTGTGAGGATGAAAAAAAAGAAACAGGAAGCAGTGGTGAAAAACAAACCTACCAAGAACTCTACGCTCAGAGAACATACAGGTTCCCAGGCAAAGTGCAGAATCCACTAGAGACAATGCATTACACAACTCAAGTGCCAGTTCTTGCTATTAATACAGCAAAAAGTATTTATGCTGCCTGCTTACTTCTCAATGAGAGATGGGCAACTTACCTTGCATCTCCAGCAGGCGTGTGCAAAGCAAAAGCATACAGATAGACATAACAGAGCAGATGGAGAACATATGAGTCAAAGCACACTCTGTAAACAGAAGTTATAGAAGAGGATAGGTGGAATAAAACTATTTTTTATTAAGTGCTCTTAGCATGTCCTTATGAGCCAATTCCTTTAGCATTAGGAAACAGTTCTTGTAAGGAACTCCAAAATATTTGTTTTAGTGATTGCTTTGGTAGAGATGTAAGTTTTGGGAATCCAAACTATAAGACGAAAGTTCAGCACTGATAATGATGTTTGCGTAGGATGTATGTATCTTAGCCTGGAGGCTGACACAGGCTGAATACATAACATACGAGCTGTGCATTTCAAAGAGAAGATACACAGCTTTCCAGCATTTTCTCATTTCCATTTCAGCTTTTCATTCTTTCTTAATCTCTTCTTAGGGAAGAATGAAAGATGAGGGAAGATCCTGGATATCACTTCTTTTTTTTTTTTTGCATTCACTGACATTAAAAAAAGAAAATGGGAGAAAGATAAAATGAGAGGAAGAAAACCCATAATGGTAAAAATACAAAACATTGAAGTTTAAGTTTTGATGAAAAAATAGAGATTTAAACAATTATGAAAAAGAAAAGCTTCTGCCTAAAGACAAAGGTTTTTTGCTGTTGTTGTTGGAAATAGCTTTTAATTATTCTATTAAGCTTTTGATACCTTCCAACTATTAAGTGCCATCAGCACAAAAATTTAAAATTTAAACAAGTTACGTAATGTACTTAAATTATAACGTCCATACACAGATACATTAGTATATCTTGTCTATATAAAACTCCTAGCATTTTACAACTAAGATTTCACCAATCTTAAAATGTCATGCATCTGCAAAATATCATACTTTGTTGTTTTCACCATAAGCATGTACGTACGAGAACTACACGGATCTTCTTGAGATCCTTATAAAGCATTCTGGTTTCTAGAGGCACACTAGCTCTTTATAATATTTCCAGAAAGGAATCTGCTGTAAGATTTTATTAAAGCCTACATATAACTGCCCAGTATATACATGTGTCTTCTGGCAGGTCAGTTATTCTCAAGGTTTCCACACAAAGATGAAGTCCTCTAAGATTCACTCTGCATTCCCTCCTCTCTCCTCCACATGTTCGAATTCTAATGTTTGCTTGCTGAAAGGACGAGTTAATTCAGATTCAATGTTGCTATATTTTACCTGCCTGAAAAACGGCCAGCAGAGAGGTCCTCTTTTTTTCCTTCAAAGCCATGTCACCATAATATTGTATTGCATTTGATGGTCAGATGACTCTTACAGTCCACATAGAACTGGAAATGATGTTACAACTTCTGTGGCTCAAATAGTCTTTTTTCACAATGACTGGATTACCTAAAAACACTTAGATAACCTTGGTGCAGTTTAGATATACAAGAGAATTTAGTATAACCACTGTTTTCTGCCAAATGTTATTTTTTAACACTTCCTCCTATGAATCCTAAACCACTTTTTGTTATTCATCTCACTAACCATTCATGGATGAATGGCAATTGCTGAATGTCTTAGAAACAACACCTTGAAAATGTCATTCAAATCAATTTTTCAACAGCATGAGAGGCTAGGAGGTAATTCACACTTCTTTTATAATAATATTCTATAAGAGGTACTGTAGTCATCTGCCTTCCCCCACCCCCTCCAAAAGTAAAGGATTATAAATTCATTCTCATTTAGTGCAGCCAAGTGTAACAGACTGAGAAAAACACTGCAGACAGAATATACTATGAAGACTGGTAAGCTGTGAGAAAAAACACCTCCACCATTGCCCCAAAACTAAGCTGTTCCCCCAGCACAGCAGGTGCATGAGGAGATGGATTCTGCAAGGTAAAGCTGGAAAATTTCCTTCCTCCTGTACGGAGCAATTTATCCACAGTCAGCAACTCCAGAAGCATCCAAGCCCTGCACCTTCAACACTGCCTCCTTCTAACAAGATGAGCTCAGAATCCCACTTTCGTCTCCCAAATACCATCTACTTATGAACACCCCCAGAGTCCTTCTTCCTGAAACTTCCAATGGTGTATACACTTGAGGGGTTCAATGAACCTCTCCCGACCCTCAGATGTCAAGGCAGTATTATTCCAGCATTCATTCATATCCAGCTCTGCCCTGACTCTAAAACAAGCAGCAATTCAAGTTCCAAAGCTGGGACAAAGGTATTAGAGACCCTGTGGCTAAAAGACTGCTTCATCCATGACATTCACCAAGTGCCAACTGGTGAATGAGGAGATACCAGCTAAGAAGCTCTTACCATGAGATCAGTCCTGCATCTGACATTTGAGATCAGTTTCTGGTATTGGCACCATGTCCCCAAAGCAACCTAAACCAATGCAACAGCAGATTCGAACCACAACAGAGGAATGAACGAAGCAACCAAACCCAAACCATCTCTTTTCAAAGTCTGCCTGTATTACTGAGAGCAGGTGTAAAAAAATGCTGCCTCTTTCCTCTAATCAGACATGCAGAGCAGGCACATTCCTGTAAGTCAGTTACTTTCAGGCAAAACCTCTGATAAATCTTACAGCTAAGGGTGGACCCACTTTTTAGCACGACATTTGAACCTTAGCTCTTTGCTCCTGGTGACTTCATATGAGGGATGCTGGCACCACACAGTCAAGGATGCCGCAGCTCAAACTCCTCTCAAGGTGGCCACTGCATAATCTCTCTCTCGTTTCACACAGAGAACAGCCTGCACTTGCCGTGAGCCTCAGCCCTGCAGGACTGTTGGAGAGCTGACACATGTTCTGCTGTATTTCGGTGCTTCTCCAGCTCTCCTTGTTAGAACAGTTTAGTGCTCTTTCAGTCTGACTGGTACCTCACATAGGAAAGACTACTCTTCCCTTCCATCACACCTGGAAGCAGCAAAGCAGACTTGCAGGACAAAAAAGCCCCAATCCCACCCTTTCGAATTCTGTTTTTCAGCATTTTCCACGACAATTCCCAGTCTCCAATACAGGGCTAAGGAGCAAATCTGACGCTCAGTTGATAAGACACCCTCTTCCCCATAGCTCATCTGCTAGCACTGCTGAGCATGAGCATCAGTGTGTAGCATCTCCCACGTCATGGAAGACATACCCTAGAGAGAAGGGGAACTTCTATGGTGCTGAGTTTCTGGGCTGCTGCAGGGCCAGATGAGTCCCTCAGGTAGGTCAGGGGAGCTTCAGAGGCTGCCTGGGATGAAAGTAAAGCTTTCACCTCTTCCTGATGTATCGGGAAGAATTTTTAAAGTGAATTGCTCATGTTGTTCAAAGGTTTGGACCTACTCACAAAAGCAGTAGAAAATTTAAACTCACTGTGGTGCTCCCTAGCTATTGAACTGCTCATGTGGTCTGTCCTTCTGTCCCATCAGAGAACATTTCCTGTAAAAAGAATTTTTGGCATGGCTGCTTCATTCTGTGCAGGGAGCAGAAAGTCAATGCACAGATTAGCAATCACTTTGCTAAAGAGTACCCCACAAATCAGGTCTTATCTATCTGTTTGCCTTCGCATTTCTGCTGGAGCCTCTATAATTAATTTAAACAGATATAAGCACTTCTTCTCCTCTCCTTTTTGATGCTAGCTATTCCAACAGGCTATGCACTGAAGCTGCAGCAATTTCAAAGGCTTCCGCTCCCTGTGCAGAGCGGAGCAGCTGCAAGAATAGTTTTTTGAAGAGGAAATGGCACCCTATGGGACTGGCAGGCGGCTGCGAGCTGAGCTCAAACAGCCCCCAAAGTCCTCGGGAGCATCTGAGGACATCAAAAGAGGAAAGATCCAGGCTGGGAGAAGCCTGAAGAATTAATTTCAAAGACTTCCCCCCCATCCCTGGAGCTTTCTTCTTGTAAGCAGTGCATCTGAAAGGAATAGTCTTCCTCACATTTGGTTCTGATGACCCCCCTCACATTGAAAGGCTGGAAATAGAGGGCTGCATATAAGGGGCAGCTGCATTCCTTGTTTATTTATTAAGTTACAAATCTTTATATAGATAAATCTATACAAAAATTTGTATTCCTGTATATCATTAAAAAGCTACTATATCTCTATTAATATAAATGTAGTTAATATAAATAAGCATACTGCCATATTTCAAAGTGACCATAAGCCACTCACGGTGCTTCATGCATGTGTAACTGGTTAACAGGTGGACTACTGACACGACTGATCTCAATAAAACTGTACTTTTTATGATGGCTGGCAAATACACTCCTCTGTTATCTACAACACAGCACACACTTTCCTCCTATCCTATTTAAGCGATTTATAGAAAATTTAGTACCTTTGTTTGATATACATGAGCTTGTGCACAGGTGCACATGTAGCCTCTCTCCCCCCACAGCGTGTAACATCAATGACTTAGGGCTGAGCTTCGTAACTGATGTAGATTTCTAGTGCTGATACAACAGGCTTCAGACTGAACGGTAGTGCATTCAGTGAAGCCGTACGGCCTGTGCCACTCCTGCAGGACTACCACAGCTGAAGCTGTGGTAGTTCAAACAGCAGTCAATTTTGGTGGCAGGCCCATAAACCAAAAGTATTAGACCAAATATATGTTGTTTTCTGAAAGCTGCGTGCTTCCTTTATTCCCTATGTATAAATAGATGCCATTTTTCTAGACTCTGCTACCGCACATAATTGAAATGTTGTCTAGAAAAAGAACTGACACAACACATCCTGCAAATGCCTCTTCTTTGTCAGATTGCACTAATTATACACCCACTGCATCAAACTTCTCCATCTCCTAACTGGCAAATTCTATCTTTCCCCATCAATTTCACACCATTCTTCTCTCTTCACTTCTGAATTTTGCTTTTCGATGAATTTAAGTTCACACACGAACAAGTCTGAGTTAAGCAGTGTGCAGACATATTGTGCGTGTCTGTGCACACAGTTCTGCACATCAATTACCATAGATCTGGGGAGTCTTTTTTCTGAGACCATGCTGTGTTTGGCAGGACAGCACAGCATCCTGTCAGGAACTGCCCTGAAACAATTTGCTCTATAAGGAGTTGTGCTTTGTGATTAACGTTATGCCACACTGTTCTGGTATTGCCCAACAAATTACGATATAGCATTATATTGTGACTATTTTATTATACTTTACCATGAATCGACTAATTAACTTAATTAAAAACACTTCACTTTTCCTAAGTGTATAGGCTGCTTAACTGAGTTATCAGATGATGTGAAAAAATAATATAGGGAACTAAGATGAGATCAGCGGAAAAATTTTCATTGGCACTTCTCTGTCTGAAGTACAAGGAAACACTGATGCTCCATGACATCTCACATCTTAGTTGAATTTTAGACAGGGTCAGGTGCTGAGAGACAAAAATTCCATAGCCAGTTGTTCAACTTCTGACAGTGAAATTAAAATGCAGAGCAGGAAATAAACTAAAATGGTCTCCTACTTGAATGGAATATAAACATGCTGCTTAATTAGGTCACCAAGCATATGTTTGTTTACTTGGATATTTTCTCTCTGGCAGTTCATCTTTGGGTACCGCAACTACCTCATTTCAGATAGTGGAATTCCCATGGCAAATAACATGAAGTTGATAATTTTGGGCGGAAAAGTATGTTTATTAGCACTATTTCAAGTATTTGATAATGAAGAGAGCTGAAATGTGAGACCAATACGTGTCTCACTGGTTTCTGTGTCAGATTGGTGTCCACACAAAATTTTTGCTTAGGACAGCAGAGCCATCAGGGAGCTGGTTACGACTGAATTTCTGCCTGTCCCTGATTTACATTCTTAGTTGATTCTAATGCAGAAAAGGGTGTTGGAGCTACCGATGCCTAGTCCATACATATGGAAAATCTTCCTGTGTTGCAAACTCAGAGGCACAAGCAATCTTGTCGCCTACGTTCACCTCAATCCCTACATAATGTTTTTGGAAAGGCTGCAGGGGAGAAGCTTTGAAGTCTTGCACTGTTCCCCAAAAGCTGACCAGGGAATCAGAAAATAATTACAGCTTTTAAAGAATTCCGTACAGTTGATCTGAACAGAAATGGCATCAGCAGCTTTGAGTGCCAGTCTGTGTTCAGAGTAACCCTCTCCCTAAAGCTGTCTGGAAGCAAATTGAGTTCCTGATTTTATTTCAACTGAACAAACTCCCATCAGTCCACTGTACCCTGAAGGCATGAAAGCTACCTCTCAGCTTTGCAGTGTTGGCTAATCCTTTCTGCTGCAGCATGTGGGGCCTAGAAATCCCTGTACCAGCTGTGCACATGCTATCTAAAGCAGAGCCTTTATTTTAAGAGTTGAAGAAGGTCAGTTACTAGGAAGAGCTGGAGAAGCACACTTTACTACTGTGATTCACAACTATCTGCTAATGCTCAGGCTCAGGAAGGAAATCCTGAATTCTGGGCTTCACAGGAATATCCACAGGCACAGAAACCCTAAGCCTGACCCCTTCTGCCCAGAGCCCTGCCATCTTGTCATTACTCTGTTCACCTCCTTTCTGGCTCTCTGTCACAGACTTCCTTCTTTGCTGCCCTTTCCTTCCTTGCTGTATCCCCAGATCCCCTGCCCAGCCTTTACCACCCCCAAACAACTCACACAGGACCCTAGTCCCATCCCTTAATGATCTCTCCGTGCTGCATCCTCACCCACGTGCTTTACATGTGGTTGTTTCTTTCCTGTCCCCCACACTCACTGGTCACCAGCAAGGAACAGGTATGGATACAGAAGAGGAAGGTTTGCAACAACCCAAAAACCTCAGATTGCCACATACCGACATCTAAACGCCTTGATTTCAGGTCTTATGCTTAAACCCTGGATTTCCCAAGGAATATGGGACCAACCACTCAAAGTCAGAGCTCTGTCATGTCACAGTGCCAGGAAGGCCTAACGTGATTTGAGTCCTGCCTGGGAAGGGGTTTCTCTTGCATGAGGTTCACAAGGAAATCAGTCAAGCGAATAACTTGAATGTTGCTACTTCATTTGTTATAGGCAACGAACCTGACTGCTTGCAAACACATTACATCACTTCAATCTGCATGTTGCAACAAACCTGCAAATTATTTTTTCAGAAAAGCATGTTATTTTTAGATTCTATAGATGTATTTGATCTCTGCTACTCTGAGATGCTATCAGGATAATTGACTGTAGAGATAAAAAGGGAGGAAAAATGGACTGTTAACTCAAGAATACCATTGGTCACCTAGCAAAGAAGAAAAAGGGACAAATCTATGTTAATCCAAAAGCTTGAGCTAAATCACTTCAAGGCATGTCTGTACAGACACATTCACTACTTGCAGTTCCCATATCACCACAGAAATCCTCAGCAATCCGGAGGAGCAATGCCATCAAAAGCCATGGTTGTTCCCTCCTGACTGTATCGGGTTTACATGGCAAGGTTTTGGTAGCAGGGGGGCTGCAGTGGAGGCCTCTGTGAAAAGAGTCCAGGAACTGCCCCATGTCAGATAAGAGCTATCTTCAGCCAGCTCCAAAAGGGACCCGCTGCTGGCCAGAGCTGAGCCAGTGAGCAATGCTGGTTTTGTCTCTGGGAGAGCAGATTTAAGAAAGGGAAAAAACTGCTGCACAACAGCAGCTGGGAGAGAGGAGTGAGGAACAGCCCTGCAGACACCAAGGTCAGTGAAGAAGGAGGGCAGGAGGTGCTCCAGGTGCCGGAGCAGAAGTTCCCCTGCAGCCTGTGGTGAGGACCATGGTGGAGCAGGCTGTCCCCCTGCAGCCCATGGGGTACCATGGTGGAGCAGATCTCCACGCTGCAGCCCGTGGAGGAGCCCACAGTGGAGCAGGAGGTCTGGTGGGAGCTGCCACCCATGGGGGACCCATGCTGGAGCAGTCCTATCCCAAACGATGGACCCCGTGGTATGGACCCATATTGGAGCAGTTCTTGAAGGACTGTGGGAAGCCCACACAGGATCAGTTCAGGAAGGACGGCATCCCATGGGAGGGATCCCACATTGGAGCAGGAGAAGAGAGTGACCACGATGGAGTGGCAGAGATGAAGTGTTACGGACCGACCACAACCCCCATTCCCCTATGCTGCTTGTGGGGAGGATGTAGAAGAGGGTGGATGGGAGGAAGGTGTTTGTAGTTTGCTTTTAGTTATCACTGCTCTAGTCTGTTACAAATAGGAAATAAATTATATTAATCTCCCTACGCTGAGTCCCATGACAGTAACTGGTGAGTGATCTCCCTGTCCTTATTTCAGTCCTTGAGCCTTTTTCATTGTATTTTATCCCCCTGTTCCTTTGAAGAGGAGGCGTGAGAGAGTGGTGTGGTGGACCACTCTGCAATGTGCTCAGTCCTTCTGAGAACATGGTGCACGTGCAACATGGTCCTCACCAGGAGCCTGGGGAAGTGTCACCTCCATGGGACTGATGAACCAGCTGCCCAGTTCCAACAAGTCTGCCCTGAGTCTGGAGCAACCGAGGATGTCAGAAGCCTGCAGTTAAGCCAAATCTTAACAGATACATGAAAGACCAGCAAGAGACACACCTATGCAACATCGTCTCTTTGGCAAAATTCAGCCCCTTGCCCTAAGGATGAAGGTGTTGGAACACCTCCAAAATCAAAAGATATGTTTTCTCATAATCCAGTTTTGATAAATGGCTGACCTCTGATTTCTGAAGTTCCCTTCTGTCAAGATCAGGTAGGAAGGTGACTCCTCACAAGAAAATTTCAGGCTAAACTTTTTATCTTGGTGAAGTTAGAAGTAGTGGAAATTGTTAGGGAAACTTAACTATAAGCATTTTTATGCATAAAATTTATCTTTATAAAAAGATGCACAGAACTGCATTTCTCTTGCTTTGATTTTGCCCACATCCCATTTTCCCTCTACACCCATCCATGGATCACTTTTCTTGTTTGTTTTAAGAGTACGGGCTGCCGGGAACATGTGTCCAGCCTTCTTGTCTTCAGAGGCCCAAGCACACTTCTGGCAGTGGATAAAAAAAACATTTTCCTTTTCTGCTTGCGTTACAGGCCCAAGCCACAGCTGAAACTCAGGGAAGCCCTTCTGAGCTGGCTGCAGTACAGACAGCACAGCACAGGCGCTGTGGCGAGAGCAGATCCTCCTCACCACTGCAGACCCCTCCTTTTATGGGCCTCAGTCGAAAGTGGGACAGGGTTTCAGAAACCTGCAGCCACCATTTCCCACACATCCCACTTCCCAGACACGGACTTTAAGGACAGGCATGTTTTTCACAAATAGCCTGTGTTTTCTGGACAGACTGCCTCAGCAGTTGTTCCTCCTCTATCAGCCTCACGTCGTCTCCTGGGATGAGTTCTTCTGATTTCTCAACACAGATTACTTGCACCTGGATGGGAATTACAGGGTGTTGGCAGAGACGCCGAGCAGACAACAGGAGCGGGGAGAACCCTTGCCAGCCTTTGTGTGTGCAACTGCTGAGTCAGTTCAACAGCCTCAGATGCCCCCACCCCACAAACACAGGTGCAGATGACCATATAAAAGTAATTTTAATTTGGCTGCCACCCGAGCTCCAGATTCCTCTTGGCTCCCCTGGACCAGTTCTCCTGCATGACCTCATCTCCCATGCCCTCGTGGCAGGCAGGCAGGCAGGCAGGCAGGCAGGCAGGCAGGCAGGCAAAGCACAGTACAGTTGATTTCCTAAACATCCAGGAGCTGTGGAAGTGGGAAGGAGATGAGAGTCTGAGAGAGGCGAGAGGAAGAGCAAATAGGCATGCCTGGGTCCAGGCCTTTGACCCTCAGACTTCCCCCACGCCCACTAAAGTCTGGGAGCCACATCCTCAGAGCTACCGGCTTGCCTTTGTGTCCTTCCAGCAACAACACGTGGGCTGCAGCGGCTCCCCTCAATGCGGAGGACTCTGCTGGTGTAAAGCTGCTCTGCACAGAGCCCAGCAGTCCCCATTCTGCCCTGGTTTGGGACAGGATTAGAGACTGCTCCATACCACGATACCCTTGTGGGAGGCTCGAGGCGCTGCAGTCAGCCCCAGTCGCTCAGGGAACTGGCCAGGCCCCTGCCCCTTTCCTCCTCGAGCTGTTGGTAGCTGAGGACCGAGATACAGCTGTGTGAAGAGCAACTTCAGCAGTGGCTTGAGGACTGAGGGCTAATTCCTGCACCCATCCCAACACACGAATTACTGCTGCTGCGTATAGCCATGGCATGTGCAGCTTACAGATATCCAAACACAAACACCAAGGACTAAGTTAAGTTTAACCTACACTACCATTAACTATGCTCTTGACCACCCTGCAGAGTTTTCCTACGGTAACTATATTCACTTGTTTACAAAAGAGAAAACCCTTTCCTTTGATTTCAGCAAAATAATCATCCAATCCACATGTTCACCATTTGCTAATGAGACTCATGCAGCCAGACCCAGTGGCAATGAACAACATCTGAACAAAAGGTTGTGTTCATGCTGTGTTTCAGTTTCCAAAATCATTTAGCTGCAGAGCCAATGAACTTTGTAACTTGCCTTATTTTAATCTGGGGGACCCTGCTTTTTCCCCCTTTCACTGATTCTTCACAGAAAAGTGATTTTTTTTATTTTTTATTTTTATTTTTTGCTATTTTTGATTACAGTGAAGCAGAAACAGATCTTGAAGTACTTCAGATAGCAAAAGTTTCAGGAATTCACATGCTGTTTAAAATGGGGAAGTGGACTAGAAATCATTGCACACCCTCAGCCATAGGGAGCACTGCTTCAACTGCTATCATTTGGTAAAGGAAAATCAAAATCTGCAGCACTCTGATGTGTATTACATTTCATGACGCATATCTAAGAACCACCCATTCCCTCATCTCATCTCATATTTAGCATAACCCATGTGTTAGGGCAAAAAATAAAAACCTGAGCAGAAGGCACAAGAATGACAACACCATCGGGAGCCTCCTGCTGTCAGAGGCTACATATTGGGGAACTTTGACTGTCAGTTTGGCTGAGCTTCAAATCTGCCTTGAATATGGTACAACTGGCTTAGAAGAGCTGGGACGACAGGGTGAGGAAGCTTGCCACCGGAGAAGTAACAACATAAGCTGGTGGCTACTTTCCTCTTTGCTGGGCTCTCACACAGACTGAGCACTAAAGGGAACGCTAATAAATACCACAAAGTGTTATGTATGGTGTATGCCAAGCTAACGTCAGGCTGCTATTGCACAGCAGGGGCTGTGACCCTGTGGGACAGGCCACCGGCATGGAGTGTCACGCAGGTGTCTGAACCCACATTGTGGAAGCTTTTGGTGGGAAGGAAAACATCAACTGCAAGAGGAATTCCATTTTTAACACATTTTAAAAGGGCACTCTGCACCTATTTAAATCTGAATTGTGTAAGCAGTGGAAACAAAAAGGGAAGGGTGAGCAAGGTTAGGATTGCCCATTAAATTTCCTGGATCGGCCGGGAAAGATTCCTATTTGGCATTCAAATACACTGCGGGAAGCACTCTTGACTTTGCGTCTATACCTTTGGCCTCCTTTAAGGCTACGACCATATGTTAGAGGCCTTCTTCCCATGGTAGCCATGAAGTTGCTTCACAGTCTTTGCTGGCTCCTAGGGAGAAATATTGAGTGGGAAGCTTTACTCTTTCTGTCAGTCTGGACTGTCGTCACTGTAACCTTCCATGGTTGCAGACTGTGTCCAAAGATCCTACGGACATCCTATTGCACATGGGCTCTGGGCTAGGCTTTAGTTTGAAATCATGCTGTGAACCCTGGAGAAAGGAGGTGAGTGGGAAGGAAGAAATGAGAACAGAAGGGAAGGACAAGGCAAGAGCCAACAGCACAGTGGAGATAGGGAGATACACAAGAAAGTTGTCCTCACCAGAAACATAGAACAGAAAATTGTTGACATGACACCTTACAAGAAACAGAGCTACACAAAATACTATTAGCAGCTCTGGAAGTGTGCCTGATCAGAGAGAGTAACAAGGAAGATGAAACATCCTGAATCTGAATCACTATCTGCCCCTGAAACAGACAGCTAATTAATTTTTGTTTTTAAAAGCTGGAAGAGATCACTGATCATTTGAGCATGTTTCAGCATGATTAAAAACAAATAAAGAAAAACCTAGCTTACAGGTACCAGCAAGCCATGTTTGGGATGATTTGTTTTTATTAGAATTTTTTTAGAAAGAGCATTTATAAAAATCCAAATATAGATTTGCTCCGTATGTAGTATGGTAAGTAGAACATTTGGTTGCACTGTGGTCATCTCAGTGGTATTAATCTGCAGTCTCGTGATTCATTACTTATAACATCACTCTCTGTGAAGTACCAGGTCACAATCATCATAAAAAACAGACATTCCATGTCAGTACTAAAATTTTGATCAGTCTTGAAGAATGCAAAAGGAGGAGAAATTAAGTTACTCAAATGGGCAGGATAATTAGATTCCATGGGAACACACAAGAAGACAAGCAGATCATGTCAACAGGAATTTTGGCTCTAATAGGTTAAAGTGTGGATAGAAGCTCTCGTGTCATGTTTGTCAAAAGACTATGCACAACAGCTCTACCGTGTAGGCAGTTACCATAACCTTCTGTGGACCTGCAAACAGCAAATCAGTGAATGTGCACTACTGATCTCAGCTAGTAAAATTCAGCCCTGCTCCCACTCGTTCAAGTTGTGGCAGTTCAAACTCTCATTAGACAGCAAGAATTCAGGGTAAGGATCATCCTCCACTCTGTGCTTGTACAGTGCCAAGCATGAGGGGGTGGAGGACTCTGGGTACCACAAAATAGAAATAACAGTGATTCATCTTTCTGATGCCTTACTGTTCGTTTGATTACCTAGCTTGATTCACCTGAGGTCTATAATCGCTTCTGTGGGCTGTCAGAAGCCTTATTTCATTAAGCTGTTTCTATTGGCGAAAAAAAAACAACACACCTACCTCCTCAGAGGATGGATTTGAGGCAGAACACAGCCTCTCCTCTTAATATTAGTGTGCACAAGTTTGCCTGAGCTGCAACTGAGGTGAAGAGGAAGGGCAGGAATCCAGACTCCATATCTGCAGCCAAGAGTAGCTTATCTCTACCTCAGGTGAGGGCTACAACTCGGGGGAAACAACACCCCAAATTGTGATATTGCTTCTCATCCCTGCAAGGGACTGCAGGGGTGCAGTACTGCTCCCTGAGCACACACAGAGCATGCTGCAGCAAGCAAGTCTCGGTGCCCTCGCTCCACTCTAAGCCATGTCCTTGGCACACTTGCTTGTACAACAGTTCTGAGGAAGCAGATATTTGTTCATTTTAATAAAGCCTTGTCTCTATTATTTCATCCTGTCCACATTCTCATCAAGATCCAGACTCACTTCGTGGCTGTCTGGGACATTTCGAAAAAAAGCAACAGTGTCTTACTCCAGCCACATTCATCTATCATTTGTTTTTACAATAAACCATGCCATTTCTTTTGTTTCTTTATAAGACCTTACTCTACATCACAGTTTGATCAACCCACTACCTATCTCTACACGTTCTACATTCATCTGGTTTTAGGTATTGTGCTTTTACCTGTGCTGGACTAGAATTCAGCAATTTTCAGGTTATTCATGGCCATGGTCTCTTCAGTTTTTTTCTTTCTTTTTTTTTTTTTTAATCTAGAGTTTAGTCATGTGGTTATCCAGCATGTCCGCCCCACAACTTTTACTCCCAAGAGCTGATGGTTGCTGTAATAGTCAGCCTCCTTAACCTCAGAGTACTGTTTCTTTCAGTAGAAGGAATAAACTGTTGAGGAAAAGTAAAAGTAACTTAAAAAAACAAATTTACAAACAATCTTCATGTCTGCCTCTTCTACTTAAATGCTAACGATATCTCTACCTACCTCTGTAAGTTTTCAAAGTTTTTCTTTCAATAATCTGATTGATTTTGCTGAACAACTACTCCACTCGCAGACAGGATTCCCTTTTATTTCTTATATCCCCCTCCAGTGCATGCTTTTCTCTACTTCACATCCTGGCATTGTCCTTTAACCATGCTTGTAAAAAGTGTTTGTGGAAAAATTGTGCCTCTCTTTGGCCTCCACTGTTTCCGTTCTCTTCTGTCCAAGACCCATGACCAAAATCCTCCTAATCGTTAAGAAAGTTTCTAAACTGTACAAATAACCAAAGAGAGACAGAGACATCTGACAAAAGTAAATCTTGTGATCTACGCCAGTTATAGGCAGAGTATCAACCTCAACTAATTACACAGTTATGAACTGTTTCAAAAGCCTCCTTCCAACCCCAGAGCTAAAGCTGGTGAAAGTCTTCCAAATTAAACTCTTGCAGCTTCTAAAAGCAATGTCACATCTCTTTTCCCTTTTGTGCGTGATTATAAGTAATCCAACCAGTGAAGTCCAGTCAGTCACAGCCCTAACTGCACCTCCAAACATCTGCTAAACATTCACAATGTGAGGCAGACAGGTTACATAGGACACTCTTTCTTCAGAAGTAAAGGCCATTAATCTCTCTTGTGTAGCCAGCAAGAAGCAATACCCTGTCAGCAGACAGAGAAGAGGAGATAAGAAGATAACCTTGCCCTACCTGTGTTGCAGCAGCCTCTGAAGGCTGTTAATCTCTCCAGAGTGGCCATTACAATGATGGCTGCACGTTGTTCTTGAAGAACAGTGACATTTCATCATCTGCCTGCTAGAGATGCTGAATCAATGGAGAATTACTTTACAGTTTTCCAAGGGCAGACATGACCAACATGCATGCTGCAGCTATATCTGGTAAAGCTTCTGCACTGCTCACCCATACGTTATTAATAATTTCCCATGTGCTTATAATGGACTCCTCCTGAAACATCCCACAGACATACCAGCCTGTAACCTACCCTGCTCTGCTGCAGAACCACCGCTCAAATAACCTTAGGTAGCAAATGCACGTCTTGGCATCTTGCTTTTCTGGGCTTGCAACAATGGCTCATAGTCAGCACTTTTCTACTTCTCCATATCGGAAAAGAGCAAAAAGCCAAATGACACCACTTTAGGTCGTATGCAGTTAAGCAAAGGTCACCTTGAATCAGGACTGATGTTAGCTACTGCTCTGTTCTGCAGTCTCCTGAAACATCCATTTCCTAAGTCAACTAAGCATGGGACAGACTATTCCAAAGCTATCTACAGATCCAGAGCCCATATTCCGCTGTTAAGTGGGAGAGGAACTTACAAGTCTAAGATCCATTTATGTTTGAAAATATAACTTTGAAATCAGAGAATGAGAGGACAACTGAGGTGGAAAGGTACCTCTGGAGATAGTCTAGTCCAAACCCACTGCTCACAGAATGCGTTAACTACAGCAGGTTGCCCAGGGCAGTGTCCAGCTGGGTTCTGAGCATCTCCAAAGATGGAAACTCCACAGCTTCTCCGGGCAACATTATCCAGTGTTCAGTTATCTTTACAGTAAAAAAGTTTTTTCTTATGTGACCGTAGTTCAGTATATCATTCAAATATTTCTTCCTCTCATCTCTGAGTAACCTGAAAAGTTGCCTACTTGTTTGGGGGAAACTCCCCCCAGCCAACTACAAGTGGGAAGGGTGGGTTCCCTGCCTTCAGACATCATCATGAAGTTTTTAAGACAATAATTTACAGCATAGATTGCTAATACTGAAGAGGGATGTTTACTACTATGTCTGCATTCCAGCAAACAGTAGAAATTATGCAAACACCATGGAGTCAATGTTAAAGAAAGCCACAGCAGTCACTTTTTTCTCCCTCTTTGCCAGTTCCTTGTTACCAGTGCTGATGAAGTAGACCGGTGGAAGACTGAGCAGAGCTTTGGCTCTTCCTTTCATTACAATATAGGTTACTGATGATGCTATCTGTCTCTGAGGTTCATGAGCAGGATGAAAACAATGCCATTATCATACCCATCCTTAGTCCCTAATGTTCAGTCTAAGAACCTATCTACAGCACCTATCCTGTGCACATCGCAAGAGGAAGCAGGGCTTTCAAATGAGAATTATCCACTGAAGGCAGACTTGCAGCCAGCCATCAGGCCCACTGGGATTTTTCACCAGTTTGTCTATCACGTCTCCACGGTTCTCCTGTAAGGTTATATTTTTCTTCACACTTACTAATATCAGGATTGGTTGAGGAATCTTCCACACCCTAGCTAGCATTTTCTTCACCAACAATGATAAATTCAGAGACTTGTTGCTCCATTTTACAATACTTCGCTACTCATTATTGGTCCCAGTTAGGTTTTAAACTGAAAAAAAGAAGAGGTGTGAAAGAAATCCTCTGAAGTCTGGAAGCAAAGCTCCCAGGTACACAAAGGACCATTGTTAAAGAAACAACTGAGGTGACTTCTACACAGATAGGGCTGTTTAATATAAAATGCATTTTGGTTGAAGCAGTATCACCTATGCTGCCAGTATTCTCTATGACCTACAAATACTTGATTATGAAACAAGGGAAATGATAGGATGAGATAAATATAACCAACTTCCAAGCAGTAATTAAGGTAATGCTATAAAATAGTCCATGGCCAGGGAGGGAATTATGGGTCTTTTTTTTGGTAAAGCTGAGAAATGGATGTGTCAGATCAGCTACCAAGTACAATAAAAATAAGACAGCTTCCAAACTAAGTACGAAGTGTAATAGATGTACTAAGTCATTGACTGCAAATATTAGAGACACCTGGGCTATGACAGGATTCTTTTCCCTGAATTTTTATATGGAAATGAAATGTAAGCTGAAGTCAACCTTGTCTGTACCAGAAAATTATATTCTATTATTATGTATAAAATAACTCTACATGAAAAGATTAGGGCAGACAAAGATTACTACATTTAAATGACCTTGATGTTAACTGGAACAACAGACGATGATATGAAGTTAAGGATGACAGTGCTACTTGCCATGTCAAATTTAGCTCACGTAAACTAACGTGATAGTTAAAGGATGTTCAAGTATAGCTTCCAGATGGAAGGGGGAAAAAAAAGTCAGAAAAAACTAGCTTAAGATGATTTCTGATGACTTTCTAACTGGGAGGACATAATCAACCACTTAAGACTATCATAAAAAGAATGTAGCATCCTGCAGAAATTGTATCCTCCTGAACAAAGCTCCATCCATCTCTACATAGATGCACAGAACTGTTGACAGATACTGTGACAGAATAACTGTAAATACAGAAATTTACCCATTTCTACCACTTTTAAATATTCTGAAAAAAGCAAGTGATATATGGACATAATTGAGGAAAAGCACAACTCACTAGTTTCTCAGTCAGAAAAGCAACAGTTTCTGACTTCATGTGCTTTTTCACTGTTTGTTCAGTGTTCCTTTTTTTGCTAAAATTGTCCTATATTGCTTTCAAGTAGAGATTGTTATATTGCTATTGCCATATTGCTCAAGGATAGAGAGGCCTTGCAGAGAGATCTTGACAAATGAGAGAGCTGGGCAATCATCAACCACATGAAGTTTAACAAGAGCAAGTGCTGGATCTTGCACCTGGGACTGGACAACCCGGGCTATACGTACATAGTGGGGTATGAGACGCTGGAGAGCAGCCCCACAGACAGGGATCTGGGGGTTCTGGCTGACGGCAAGTTGAACACGAGCCAGCAGCGTGCCCTGGCAGCCAGGAGAGCCAGCCGTGCCCTGGGTGCATCAGGCACAGCACTGCTGGCCGGGCGAGGGGAGGGGTTGTCCCACTCTGCTCTGCCTGGTGCGGCCTCACCTCCAGCACTGTGTGCAGTTCTGGGTGCCACAGGATAAGAAGGACACGAAGCTATCAGAGAGTGTCCAAAGGAGGGCTACAGAGATAGTGAAGGGTCTGGAGGGGAAGATCTATGAGGAGCAGCTGAGGTCACTTGGGTTGTTCAGCCCAGAGAAGAGGAGACTGAGGGGAGGCCTCATGGCGGCCTGCAGCTTCCTCACGGGAGGAGTGGAGGGGCAGGCGCTGATCTCTTCTCTCTGGTGACAGCGACAGGACCCGAGGGAACAGCATGGAGCTGTGACAGGGGAGGTTCAGGCTGGGTGTTAGGGAAAGGTTCTTCACCGAGAGGGTGGTCGGGCACTGGAACAGGCTCCCCAGGGCAGTGGTCACGGCACCGAGCCTGCGAGAGTGCAAGAAGCATTTGGACAACGCTGTCAGATACCTGGTCTGATTTTCAGGTGGTCCTGTGTGGAGCTAGGAGCTTGTCTCAGTGATCCTTGTGGGTCCCTTTCAACTCGGTATTCTACGATTCTATGATTCTACCAAGTAGACATTCCAAAAAAATTCTAGTTGCAAGAGACATTTATAGTGTCCCTCAGTAAAACCAAAACACTACATATGAAAACAACTAGCAGTAAGATATTAAAGCTTTGTACCTTTGAGGTACAAAACTTCTGAATTAAAGCAGAATACTTGTTAATCAAAAGATACATGCTTTCATTATGGACAATTATATTTATGGCTGAGTCTTTAAGTGGAATTTATTAGACTGTTCCAGCAATTAACATACAATAATATGATTGTCAAAAGCATTATAAATACAAATATGGATATCAGAAACAGTCTCAGTTCCAGAACATAAAGTAGAGAATTCATTCCATAAGTAGGAAAAAGAGGTGCTTCAAGCACTTCAAGCACTAGAAATGGGTATTGGCTAGTAGTTTCTATCTTGGAGTACGGGTATTAGTTTCTTTTGAATTGTAGTTTTCCACTGATAAATACAACTACTGTACCACCACCCTCATCACAAAGTAGGAATACAAGGAGAGGGCAAGACATATGTAGGAGAGGAAAGCAGAAATACTGGATTGAAACTTCATGACGCCCGACCTTCTCTCATCAGGCTGAGAGATATGTTTCAAGGCTGCCCATGACGTGGCCAAGCAGCTGCACTGAAGGTGAGAGCAAGACTGCTGTACTGAATTTAAAGGTGACAGAAAGGGCCATCATACAGGCATAAACGCAAAGCAAAAGCCTGCGTGCAAACATACATACCCTTGACCTTTTTTGCTGCCTGGTCATAACTAGAGCCACTAGAATCGGGATCCCAAAATGTAATGAAGACTAAGAGATGTGTCTACACAGATACTCTACTAAACCTAACTCAGCACAGGCGGTTTATGTTGGCAGAAAGTTCCTCAACCAAAATACGCTGCATTGACAAAAATATTTTTGTAAGTACAACCCTGGTATAGCCACATCCACTTTGGTGCAGAAAGGAAGCAACACCAGACAACCTAAACACTGTCAGTAAGAGTTTCAAAGATAACCAGCTTCCACATATGTTAGCTACCGCATATTCTGCCACATTTCCTCTAAATCTGTCTTAGATATAAACCGATGTAAGGGGCTGGCGAATGGCACCTGTAGTGGGAGAGAAGGCCTTCTCTACCCTCTGCCATGAGATACTTCCTTGCTGCAGGAGGAATTCTCCAGCAGCTTTCTCCATGTTCAGCTTCTCCCACTGTTTTGCCAGAAGAGCTGAAAAAGTGACATCAGGCTGGAGAAGGCAACTCACACTCCCCTCCCCATTTCTTCTCCACAAGCATTAGCTTGAGAGGAAAAAAACAACAAGGGAAATATAGGAGCTATAAAATATACAATAGTAGCAGTAGTATTTTCTTAAAACTCTTTGGGAGAAAGAGCAAAGAAAAAAAGCACTGATTTTATGCACTTCTTCACATTCCTTTCCATACACCAGATCCCCAAACAGGACGCAACGCAGCAATGGAAACGGTAAGCTATGGTTTTCCTGCCATATGGCCCTTTACTTGTCCACCCGAAAGTCCTGTACCCTGTTGAACGGGGCCCAGGGAGACAATGTAAAGCCCTTAACTAGTGCTAGTGGTATACAAAGCTATAAAGCTAAATTGCTTGAAAGCATTGTATAGGCATGTAAGTCATATGGTGTATTTTTTTTTCCAGAAGATATAGAACTAGCATATTTTCATCTTTCCTTGTAGAATCCTACTGATTTAATTCCCTCTTCCAGATTCTGACATATTTTCAAAGTCCACTAACACAGTTTGTTTCAGGAAGAACGTGAATTGTGACTTTTTTATCAACTGCTAAGAGAAACCAAGAGTTACACAAAGTTTTCTTTTTTTGTTCTTGTTAGGTTTTGGTTGTTTCTCTGCATGTTTTTGTTTTTAAATACAATGGGAAGGAAATCATGCGTTTCTGTAACTGGCCAGGGTTTCTCTATCACATCAGAAAATATTTTTGAAGCTTGGATAAAAAAAGAGTGGCCAAATGTTTAAATAACCTTTTTTTTTCCTCCTGGCAAAATTCCAAGTATTTTTCTTCAAAAAAACTGTATTTGCCATGACTTTTAAAGAGCATTCAGAGGCTTGGCCACACATCTTCTATTAATATAAAGAAAAAAAAAAAGATGTGGGCAAACCTTTTCATCCAATTCCCTGAAAATCTCAACCTTTGATAAAACAGAATGCCAAAACAAAAGTAGTAACAATGTGGTTGATGTTAACTTGAATGGCTCAGATGTTTAAGCTTTATCTGATTCTATGCTTCCTGAATATGGGTAATTTGGTTTCTGGAATAATAGCAGTTTGGGTAGTTATTTCATTATTTCATCTCAACTGTTTTTTTAAGGAAATGTTAGTTGATTTGTGGGTATGTTGTTCTTATTTACCAATGAAATATTATATTCAAATACAGCAAAGGTTTTTTCCCATTTGTGTTATACATAAAATAGCAACAACTCAGCAGTATCCCTGGAGGATTTCTAATTGACAAAATTCTTCCAAGGGTTATTTTATCCTCCATTTTTTTGTTGTTGTTGTTCATGCTTCCAGTTTGTCAGCCACTGAATCAATAATTAACTTGGACTATCATGTTTTCTGTAACAGCACATTTAAAATAACAACCCTGAAAAGTCCTATTTTCCTTAGGTTACACAACATCTCAAAAAAAGGAGACTGAAAACCACCACACAATTGATTTCCATGTCTTAAGTTCCAAGGGAAAGTCATCTGCAGGACTTCTGTGCCTGCTCTTCAAAGGCTTAGGATGAATGCAAAGTGACCACTCTCCACAAGTTTTCTCAACAGGTGTACGACAGCGCTCTTTGTTTTTCTCAACTGCCTATGAATGTGGCATTTTATTCCTATCCTTACAAACACCTTTGATGGATGGGTTAGGACCTATCAAAGAATCTCCGTTCTTAGGGGCTCACAAAAGGTGATAGCAGACAAGTACGCACTGCTTTCTAGGCAGCAGTCATCCTAAACTCCAATTCATATGACTGATATTAGCAAAGACAGATGTCTAATGTATTAACATAAAGAAAAGAAAACAATCCTCACTTGTATCCACTCTCTTCAAAGCTCTGTAGTTATATTAGCTGCGTCATTCTGTTTCTTAGGGAGATCATACAGTATATTTCTTACAGTTTTAATGAGATGGGAAAAACAGTGACATGACATCAATGGATATAAATGCAGTTGCAACTAAAACTGTCAAAAATTTCTTGCCTTATGAAAACAGTTTTGCCCAGATTCAGACGGGTTCAATTATTATGCCTCATTATTCCTGATATATTATGGGCAGGAAAAAATACACTGAAAATGATACGTGGCAAACAAAAAACATGGAGTCTGCCAGAAATATTGACTGCAGCATACTACACTTAATCATGCAGTGATGTGTGATCTTATTTCTGGAGATATGCTGTATTATTTGGTCTAAAAACAACGTACTGTTGTTAAAAAGACAATGGAATATAATTACTGAGGAGGCTCTTTTGCAAAGAATCACAGGAAGACAACATAAAAGCAGAAAAAAACTATTATTAGGCTTAGAGTTTTGTCATTATGGACTTTTCTGTGCTGAAGATAATTCACTACATTTTTCTGCCCTTCATGATTTCTCAAAAACACAAGGGGTGAAATAATACTAAACCCAAGTTTTCTAGATGGAGATGAGTAACACACCAAGCCACACGTTGAAACTACAGTCTGGTTCTAATCGTTTAATAATCCTTTCTCCATGTGGAAACTAACACCAAAAAAGTACCAAAAAGGAAACAACACTCTGACCCAGCTCGGGCTTAAGATTTTGGTGTTCATTTTGAACATGGGGGGTCAGTTTAGGGAAACAGCCTTTTTATGAAGGACCTGCTTAATAAGCAGCAAAGAATGTTGCCTACTGAAACTGCCTGTGCAAATATAGGCTTCAGACTTAAAATGTGTATTATGTTGTCCTCACTACTGGGGACCTGGCTGCCCTCTCCACTCCTTTATCTTAAGAAGCAGTTATGCAGCTCAGCAATTTGATGAAGCGCTTTCTCATGACATTCTGGAAAATGATTCAACTCATGGCTTGGTGGGCAGGTCCAATTTTTTGCCTCATTGTCTGTGTTCTGACTCCAACTCTGTATAATATTTCGGAGAAAGTTCGCCTTTTCTGTACTGCACCGAGTAAATATTTTGTCAGTTGTTAAGGATGAGCTACAGAGTAAGACCCGGCGATGTATCCAAATTCAGCAGCAAGACTTGGAACTGTGTTAGAGCTTTTTCCAGATTGTGATTTGTAATGTATTTCAGAAGCCAGCAGAAAACCAACCACTTGAACTATTACAGAAAGGCTGAATGAACCCTTTTCAGAGCAGTGAAAATGTTTTTCTGCACAGTTGGAAAAAAAAAATCATTAACGCTAGCAGAAAGGGCTGGGTGACAAACAGGGAAGTTCACTTCCCGGCTGGTCCATGGTGCGGCACCTTCTCAGACCAAGAGCAAGGTCTGAGCTGCACCAGGGAGAGAAACCTTATTGGGATGAGGCAAAAATATCATACAGGCCAGTACTAATGTAAGGTTTTGAAACCAAACTGCGTATGTCACAGACACATCCACGCTCAGTTTGAGAGGAATGAGCAAAGAAAATGCAAATAAAGACTGTCTTACTTCCTGTCGCCAAAGTGGAGCTATAGAGAAGGCACAAATGAAGACTAAACAAAGACTCATTTCAGAAACCTAATTATTTGATCTCTGCTGCAGCCAGGCAATTACTAGAAGTGATGATCACTAAAACTGAATTCCACTGCTAAAGCTTGAAAAACATTCAGCTTATAAAGTACTAAATAAAGAAAATGAAAAGTGAACGCAACTATGCAGTTCAGCGTAAATCTATAACAATGTCATGGTAACCACTTGTTTGTACTTTTTATGTTATGCCTAACATAAAATCTCTACAGTAATAATCTGTGGAAAAAAGAAACAGATAGATCCATATACTAGGTGCTATTGTTTGGATCAATGAAGAAATAAAATAAAAAAGCACCTTCCTTTCAAATAAAACAGTCCCTCCTCGTTTAATTTTGCTATCAGCTGTATTAAAATATTCGGTATCTTGAGGTTAGTATGTCAGACTTATCGTCTCCCTTTTACTGTTACGATTGGGGCTCAAAAAATATTTTTTACATTTTGCATGACACAGTACCAAAATCCTAAATCACTGGTAAGAACGCAGAGGATGGAAAGGACCACCTGGAAAGCCATGATCATGAGAAAAGACAGAAACTGAAAAAATGATGTTGTTGTCCTCATTAAAAGGTATACCTGAGGAAACTTCTGTCACTACCACAGCTATGCAACAGAAAAATGGCAGTTTCATTTCCTTCCATCCATCCATCTGTTCATTCCTCCATTCTCCCTTCCTTCCTTCCTTCTTTCCTTCCTCCTTCTCCTCTTTTTCTGTCTCCCTCCCTCCCTCCTTCCTCCCTTTATTTCTCCCTCTCCATTTTTTATGCTATTTGGAGGTACAGACTTTACATGGGAGATACTGGTAGGCTTTTTCTAGCCAAGGAGAGAGCACCACTTTCTCAATCAGGAAATTTTTTAGACAGTGTTTATAATCAAGCCTGGCTAATTGTTCTAACCACCGCCTGACCTTCACTCATGGCATGCTCAGAGCAAAGAAAACCAGTCTTTGAGTGAAGGAGATACTGAAAAGTTACTAGAGGGCCATAACGATTTAATTTTTGTTGCAGCTATACTTTGCTATTGGCAACAACATCCAAAACATATCACTGAATTATCGGGCAACAAACAGGCATAAATTGATAAAATCTACAAATTTCAATTTGTAAGAATGATTCTTGACAAAATTTACAATTTGCACTGTGAAAAACATTTCCAGTCTTGTTTCCTAAGCACATTCATAAGCTTACCTTCTTGCTTTCCCTCCAGCCCCAGGGACATCACAACAGACAAATAAAAGCATGGGCTTGTATTTCTTCTCCGGACCAACATGTCCTAAGCACTGGTTTGCCCCAGAAGTCCTTTACGTGCTATCCTCCTGTCCCATCCGATTTCANCCCAACCTTTCCCTCCCAATCCACTGGGTTGTCTGTGCCGCACCCCAAGCTCTGGGTGCCTCTCTATGCCACATCAGAGCCCCTTCCTCCTCCTCCTCCTCCTTCCCCTGCCAGGGGCTTCATATGCTCTTTCCCCCCGTCTTGTTCCTTTTCCTTCCATCCACAGATCAATCTTTTCTGATACATCAGGACTGAAACAGAAGTGACACAACCAGCTGAAGAAGCCACAGGCAAGGACTGTGGTTTGTCCTGTCTTCCTGCAGCAGCTCATCTGACAGCGCCTGCCTGCAGCCAGAGAGTTACAGCATGGCCAGGGTGCAAACTGAGACGCAGAACATTTCAGAGCGTGCACATGCGCTGCTTACAGGTCTATACATTCTGTTCAAAAAATTGCTAGAGGAATACAAAACTTCTGGGCAAAGTCTAGAGGAGAATGGTTGGTGGGGTGTCTCGTGACTCCACCCATGCTGTTCTCCGTTTGAGAAAGGCTTTTTAATCACCTTTCATAAGGAGTCAAAACTACAGATAAAACAACAACAACGATGACAAAAGATTCTAAACAGACATTCCCAATCCATGCCGTACTTTTTGGGCTACTTCTGAGAACTACGCTGCAGACCAGCCAGAGACCAGAAAGTCAATACAGACTGAAAGACATACCCTCATGGTGCTTCAGCTCTGGATAAAGCTGAATCCCACTGGTTTCATGAACGTAACAAGGCCAAAAAGAGGAAGGGACACATTTTGAAAAATGCCAACCCAATTATAATTCCTGCGTTTTGGAAAAAAGGCATGAGATGGCATAAGGATCTCTGGCTGCTCTTTTAAGGACTGCTGAAGCAGGGGGGAAAAGAAGCTCTTATACACTTACGATTTCCCCTTATAAGCGAACACCACAAGAGAGATGGGGCAAGGCATTAAACCTGTAGTCTTCTTTCAAGGTCTGCTTCTATTTTCAACCTGCATTTATAATTAATATCAATGTAACTTTGCTCACTTAGGGAGGCCCACGCCATGGGACCATTTAATTTTTCTCAGCTTGTGGAATTGTGGAAAACCACCCTATGGGAAATATTATTTGTATATACATTTGACCAAATCTTGAAGGCTTTTATCATTTGCTCTCTCAGGCAAATACCAATGTCCATCCCTGATTATAAGCAGAGTTTGCCTGAAGAGAAAACAGGTAAGGATCTCATTTCCACTGACTTCAGCATCAGAAAATCTTTCATTCCCTGCAACTTCCTTAGTGGCCTTCTGCTTTCCCAAGTACTATTGCTTATATCCAGCTGTTTGAACTATTGTTCAAATGCTATACTCACCTGAAAAATCTACCAGTGCTACAATTGATAACAATAGGTGTGGCAATGCTACAACTACTTCTTACATTTTAATTCTTTGCTAGTCTTGAGGAATTGCTTTAGCTCTTGTATCATCAAAGAAGCATTTCAATTCTCCTAATCATAAGGGACATAACATAAAAAACTGTCATTGCCTGTTTCTGGTATGCAGATGATATTTCAGTGAAATTGCAGGTGTGAATCTTCTCAGCATTTCAACAGCCAAAGTCCTTTCCTTTTGTGTCAAATTTGTAGTATCAGTAACAAACACCACCAAGCTCCCAAGTCATTTAGGCATGTGTTTCTAATTATTTTCTTTCAGTCTGTTATCCAAAACTGGAAATTACATTAGTATATGAACACGAGTTTTCGCTGTCATGGTTTATCTTTCCATCTTCCTGCTGGATCAATGAATGAAGTCCTAAGAAATTATTTATATATGTCAAAAATTACAGCTTGCTTACATGTATTTATTTGCATATAAAGCCAAGAAAGGACTATCCTTAAAAAGTAGGTACAGTCCAAATAAAAGTCATTGCTTCAACAAAAATTAAAAGGTATTGCTTTCCTCAGTAGTCTGTCTCAATTAGGTGTCCTCCACGTATTTATCAACCATAAAACTTGACTGAGGTTAAGTGAATGAAGGGAGAGAGTCAGCGACCAAGTAAGGAGATAGCAGATAACAGAATCTGGAAATTAGGTATATGCCAACAGAGGATTAACTATACAGACGCAGTCCTCTGATCTACTCTATTTGGCATCTGGCCTGGAAGAATCCGCAGTGCATGTACACTCACTACCTATGTCTGGTTTCAGCGGTGCACATGCACATGCCTATCCCCCCAGTTCCACCACGTTTCTGAAAACATACCACAGACATCTACTTTTTTGGCGTGTGCATGTTCAAGTTACTTGCTTGGAAGAAATGCATTATTTCTGGGGTATCTGGCAATTCAGATTGCGGTACTTATTTCTTTAAGACCAGTGACTGAAAGCAAGTTTCTGCAATTTTGTTTACTGCTGTAAAGAAATTCACACTGCATCTTGACAGCACATAAGATGACATATGATGAGGAAAGAGCTTAATAAGGCAGGCAAATATCAAACAGCATTTCAATACAGCTTGAGAAAAACATTTTAAAATTTTGCTTAGAAAAGTTTAATTATATATGTTTTAAAATCTGTGAATGTGCTTCTTAAAAAGCAAGCCATTGGATAATTCCTTATGCACTGAAAGAATTGACCAAACTTGTGCTGATGTCAAAGGGGTAAGATTTCATTGCATGTATCAAAACAGTAACTACATCAAATGATAAAATTAAATAGCAAAATGGTTTACAGGGTTGGCAGAGTACGTTCACAGCATGGGAAAGATAAAGACATAATACTAATTAATTAAATAATTTTTCAGAAGCAAGAATTAGATTTGTGTAAGTATTGTAAGCTTTTCCTTAAGTGCATTATCTAGCATTTTGAATGATGCAGATTTGACCCCTCAGAGGAAAAAAAAACTTCCTAGAACTTTATTTCAAGAACGATCCAAGAGAACTAATGAAGCGATCTTAACTTCACCAAAAGGAAGACAATATAGAAGACGTCTTTACTTCTGTTTTTGTGCTTTTACACTACGTGAAAAGGAATAAAGCAGTGAAAAGCTAGAAGCAACTGGAGAAAAGATTCCTCTTGCACAAGCTCCATGAGAACAGTTGCATGGTTATCCTCAAGTGTAACGTATACAAAAGTAGAGGTTTATCTCACAGCAACTGGAATTTCACACCACACTCATTCCAGTAGGTAGCCTACGTAAATCACTGCAATTTTGGCAATATAAACCACAGCACAAGTCTTTCCAGCCTATGGTGCAGAAATGACGCAGCAGGACCTCCGGAGAGCCTACCATCTCCATTGCTCCTCTGTTCCTTGGGACATGATTGTTGAACCTTTCAGAGGCTCCATGTAGAACCTTGCCTGCAGCTCCAACATCTGTAAACTAAGTATTTCTCCACATTTAATTTATAGTTATCTTCTTCATATTGTCATCCAACCTTCCATCCACAGACCTAGTCAGGACTCTTTCTCTCTAGTAATCTGGAAGGACAGGATTGTTGTGATTTGAGTTTTGGCAACACCTTTCATTTTCACACAGATATGCTATTGATTTTGACAGAAGATTGCGATTGGGAGGCATGAGAAACCAAAGTTAACTGAATAGTGAGGTGGATTTTTAAAAAAATGTACATCTATGGCTATTCTCTAGCCTTAATCTTGAGAACTGTAATGAACTACAAGTCTACAGAGGCAAACTTGACAAATTCTTAATCAAATTTTTCCTTTCAGGGTATAATTTATTATTGTTTCCAAAATTATCTTCCACACTCTACTGCAACAACAAACATAAGTCCATGCTGATCAGAATATCATCTCACTGGCTGATCTAATCTCATGGAGGGAAAGGGAGGCTTATAAAAAACGTTTAAACACTAAACATTACCACTAGTTCCAAGTTTCACTTGACTCATGTTATATGGAAGCTGAGGCCCAAACAGCCAATGTTCTTGTCTGCCAGAGGCCTATGTACTCAAGTACAAACACATTTTATATTTGCCAGTCATACTTCCAGGAATCACCAAGTTATATTAAAGAATACATTTAGTAGCTCGTATGACACCATATATTTCCTCTTTAAAATGAATTAAGATATGTTTTCTCAAATATAAATTCTTCATAAAACATAATCTGGATGGCTATGAGTACACAGATGTCTATGTGTGAGAGAGATTTTGGAAAGGAAAGGCTCTAATTTATCTTTCCTGAAAGGTCTCAGATTTTACAAGGTCAGACCAGGAACTTTTCAAATAATAGTAAAAACAAAACAAAACAAAACATGAATGTACAGAAGTAACGAGCATCCATTACGCCACAGTTCATACTGCAATTCAAAAGCATCACAAAGAAAGACATGCAAATAACGTTCCAATTTTGGTACTTCTGGTGGGATTTTAAGTAACCAGGAAATCTTCAGTTAAGAGCAAACCACACCAAAAAAGAAAAAAAAAAAAAAGCTACGAAAACTCTGCATATTGCAGCTCTATTGTCCCTGACTGCATTGCGAAAAAGAAGATAGAAACCTCTGGCATTTCTGATCCTCCTTCTAGAGGGAAGCAGAGAGTCAGCCTTCCTTATCCCAGTGAGCAGGCTGTGCAAGTGTATGCTGGCATTTTGAGACAGAACAGGGACGTATCAGAGGCCAGAAAATCCCTTTCCATAGGTTGTCCTAACCGAAGCAGACTCGTGGGACGAAGGAGAGAGGAAGCAGTGTGGGGTGGCAGGCTGCGGTTTGGGCAGGAGCCCAGGCTGCTGAGCACGCAGTGCCTGGGAGCAGGACCGCGGGGAGGGCAGGGCACAGCTCCGCCCGATCTCATCGAGAAGGAATCCTGGAAAATGTAATCCCGGGATCTGCTGGGATTTGCAGACCTCCATAGAAAGGCATATTTGGAAGGAGTGCAAGATAGAAGCAGTCTCCTTTCTAATAACTGAGGGAAGTCTGGAAGAAACTAGAGCTGATGCTGGTCTCTCTGGTAAGCAGGGACAAAAATCCACTCGTTGGGCTGTCCCTGTCAAAGCCTGGGAGGCAGCCAGTAACTTAACCACTGCAATACCTGGGACAGTATGAAACTCTGCAAGCAGGCCTTTTTTAAAAAAAACTTACTACAATTGGTTTTAGTTGCTTGTTTGTTTAGACTTCACCACTGGTGCTCTGAGGAAACAACTCCCTTCAGAGCGAAGCTGTATTGTTTGTTTTTAAAATAACTTGACAGGCAAAGCCTGCACGGAGGATTGGCCTGTAACATGCAGGAAAAGCACACGCAGTGGTAATAGATTCAAAGGTTAATGCAGAGTCAATGAGGAAATTAATTAGGTTAATGAATGCCCTCAGCCACTCACCCACCTCTTCATCCAAACAGAATGGCACAGCTGCACTCCAAATCTGTGTACACCCCCAACGGGGATGAGGAGAATCAGACACCTCAGAACCGCTGTCGGATGCAACACACAGCAACGTTCGCAAGCTCTGAATGTGTAACCCCAGACAAGCGTGCCACGCACGGCCCCTGCTAGGCTGCAATGCCTTGCAGATCAACTGACTTCAGGCTGGGAAGGCCCGTGCTGATTGCTGTTTGGCCTCCTGCAGTGCACAGGTTACAGAATTTTATTCTGCAACTGAAGGAAACTATTCTTTTTAAACATCTGTGTGTCACTGAGCCCCCTGTGTGATCAGGTTTAACTACAGGCAGGTGGAAGGCTCACCCATTTCCCAGCCCATTTTCATAGCTGGATTCTCTCACACCAGCTCCTAAATAGCCTACTGGAAGCTAAGTTAACATCACAGCACAGCTCCAATTCAAGCAACATTTCAGGCTGCTTCACCAGCTCTAGGTGGCCCTGCTTGAGCTGGACCAGATGACCTCCAGAGGTCCCTTCCGACCTCATCCAATCTGTGATTCCGTGTGATTTCTGAAATGACTTCCCAACCTTTTCTCCAATTTCAGATTTAATAAACAAACTCTAGCCAAAATTCCGGTTCACAGCTGGTAATCAGTTTACTGTGACTGGCTTATTGAACATCATCTCTCTAGATATATTAAAAAGTGGTGAATAATGGCTATGCAGGCTACTGTATGTCTATATAGTAACAGTGTATTTGGGTCTGTCAGATGTGAGACCCTGGAAAGCTGGGTGCCATGGCAGGTCTACCTGTGCTGTATTTATGAGCATATACAATGTACCTTTGCTAAGCTCTATCATTCTATCCAAAAAACAGAGAAGCAGAGATTGTTGTATCTTTTGGCTTATCTGGGGCTGTGGAAGAAAAAGAGGAATAATTAACACAAACTCCCAGTCAAGTTATCTCAGCTGCAGAATTTGCTGCCTTTCCTGGGGAAAACCTTTTCTGAATGCAACAAAGGATTGGGAGGGCTTTAAAATGTGTCCAAGGCCAGGGAGCCATAGCATTAAATTCAGCAGTATTAACAAGTAACGAGCTCACATCTGTCTCTAATAGCACCAGGAGTGGTTGAAGAGTTACACCTAGTCAGATAGGTCAACTGTGTGTAAGCTATTTATTGAATACAACATATTTTCTCTGTCAGTCTTTCCTCCTAAAATAAACAGCTTTGTGCTCCATGAAAGGTAGATGGTGACCATCTCATGTTGTGTGTGTGCTGATGTGCTAGAGACGATCAAAATGATCTGCGAGGGGATGCTGGACCCATGCATCTGCTCACAGCTCAGGTGCCCCCCATTAAAAGAGGGTATTGGAGCAGGGACAAGAAGATCCACCAGTGCTACTGCGAGACCACAGAAGATCTCCTGTAAGGCTCTTAAGAGTCTTAGCTTGATCAGTTTATCCAAAAGCAGGTACTCACAGGGTCTCTCCCTGCATGGAAAACAGTGACACAAAACAAAGAATAAAGGGCTCTTTAGTGTAGCAGTGGAAAGCATAACAAGCTGAAGTCAGACAAGTTAGAAATTTGGAAAAGAATTAGCAGTGACAATGAGTAATGACAGGAGCAAGCTGCTAAGGAAAACAGAAGATTGTTTATCTCTTCAGTTCATGACCAAATGTCTTTCTGGAAGATAAACTTCAGAGAAACAAAAAGTACTGGGCTCACTACAGGTGCAAGCGAAATGTTACGGCCTGTGTTGAACAGGAGGTCAGACAAAATGATCTAATATTCTTTTCTGGCCTTAAATGCCATGAATGTCTGGGTTTGTCTGCGTGGTATTTTGTCAGTAGGTGAGAACCCACTCTGTTTCTGAGTCTGGATGAATCCAAGCCAATGAGGAACCTGGAGCTGTGTAGCTGTGGTTAGCATGGTGCACAATCCAACCTAATAAACTTGCTCCTGGCTTGCAGCTGGCTGATGTCCGGCCAGCTCTGAACACAGAATAAAGTTGCATGTCTGCAAAATACCATACAGACACACCTACCCCAACCCAGCGAGCCAGCCGCCCTCGCACATTTTCACAGATAAGGAGACAAAAGGCATGTCTGTGCCACATCCTGGAATGTGGTACAGAGATTTCTGAGATGGCGCTCGCCATGCTAGCTGCGCAGCCCGCGGCAACACCGCCACCTCCATCCCGCCGAAAGCCTGGCTGAGGGACCAGCCTGTCCCCCAGGGCCCAGGGTGTGCTGACCTGGCTACGCTGCTTCCAGAACCAAGTCCGTTTGTTGGCACAAGTGCTCCCTGCATGGTGCTAGAAAACCAGCCACAGTGTGGGGCAGATGGGCACAAAGTCTTCTAGCTGCGTGTGATACTCTGAGGTGAATTATATCACTGATTCGTTTGTTCTGGAGCAAGACTGGAGGCTCAAAACATGCTCACTGGTCATGGCTGGAGCTTAACTGCTCCAAAAGGACAACCTGCATTCCCCCTCCATCAAACTATCCGCACCTGCTCTGTGACCTCTCTCTTTTTCTCAGCTTGAACCAAACTAAAGCAATTCTGACCGCAAAAGGAGTGATGCGGTCGCACACTTTTCTGTGCTCGGCATCTGAAGAGTAAAATAATCAACGAGATCATAAGAATGTGTGTTGGACAGGCAAAAAGGCAAAACAAGGTGCATGGATACTAATATCACTGTCACCACCTGGTCTACCTTTACTGAAAATAGAGTAAGCAACACACTGAGAACCTCAGTTTCTCAGCACGGAGCTCTGCACCGACTAGAACAGCACAGCTTGAGCAAAGAAGACAGAACATGGTCCTGAGGGAATACTGTTTTCCAAAAGAGCTTATGCCACAGGACTGAATGCATGACGTGAAGAAGTATTCAAGTAACGCTGCAAACCAAAAGTGAAATTCAGACATTTACTCCACTTGGGACCATCTGGCCCAAAATGGTAAACACTCTGAAGGAATTAATGTGGGAGAAAGGATTAACCACTTCTCCATAAAAATGAATATAGCCAGTACTTTTGAAAATATCTTAGGATTTGTAAGAAGCACCAAAAGTTTAGATTGTACATAGAACTCAATTAAAAAATAAGAAAGACAAATGTAGAAAAATCAATACAAGCTAACCTTTCAAGCAAAACCCCTTGGTAGAAGGCTGTACTTCCTGTGAGACATAGTCTCTTCTAGGAATGACCAACCCTTCATCATGTGGTTTTTAAATCATTTGGTTCTAGATTCAGAGAAATAATGCAGCTCTTCCAAGGACTAATAAGCAGTAACTCTATTTACTCTGCAGTAGCTATGATTCTGTAAGAAGTCCTGCAGTTTTAATAGGTGTGAAAGATGAAACTGAAAAAAATCACTGATACTTAGTACATGGCACTGAAAGTTAAGCCTTTCTTTCACTGGTAGTGAAGCAGGTGACACACCCTATGCTTACAGCACTGTCACATATTTCATGACATTTGGGTTTTTTACTTAAGGTATCAGATCCTCACTTTATGTGATTAGTTGATAATCTCAGGTTTTACTTAATAAAAAAGGTTTTTTTCCAATCTTCCATGACGTGAAGAAGAGCTTAAAACTGAGACCTTAAGAATTAAACTACCAAGGCAAAGTTTCAAAACTTGAATATTTCTGAGCCTCCGCTCTTTCTAATCCTGACCATTCATACGTTAATGCTTGCAGGCTTACCTTCCAGACCACTGACACCTGGTAAAGAGCCCAAAAATACTGGCATCAGTACGAGATGCTCAGGGTTTATCCACATGTTTCACACTGAGACTACGTAAAGAAATACTCAATGAGAAGGACTGGTGCATGAGCACATATGACTTACTCCACAGGATAGCTCCTGAAAGCATCCTGTGTAGTTATGTGGGTGGACAGTTCCTTGAAAGAATAATACCCAGCTAATGAGCAGAGTATTTGGAAAGAGGCACTGGGAGTGGGGTGAGTTATGCGGTATTTTAGCTACTGCACATAAATTATAAAACATGGTAAACATTTGAAAAATATTAATACATTAATATTACCTATTAATTGACTGATATATTAATATTAATTAACATAGCATATTAATTGCAAAACATAGACATTTAGGAAGACAACAAAAAAAGTTAAGTTTTTCTGTAACATAGGACCTTAAAAGTTGAAAACTTTCCTTCTTCCATCGCTATTGTGCACCAGAATGATTCTCAAGAAAATACCACTTCGGTTGCTGTGCTAGAACAAAAACAGGATGGACATTAGACATTGGAAACTCTCCATTTGCCTTTACCACAAGGGTTTTTTTTCCCATGGATCATAAGAAGGGCAGCCGGGCATTCCCTTGAGGCAAACAGAGATGTTTTCAGAACATCATGCAACAGGAATACTCCCTGACAACATGTCTATAATAATATGTTCTAAGTACAACTTACTGTGCTGCACCTCAGGCTGTTTGGTGGTGGACATATTTTTAGGCCCATTCATATGCCTTGAACCTGTGTACAGACCAATGCAACTACACAACAGGCTCTTGAAAGCAGGACGTCTCATTTAGCCACACAGATGCTCCTAACTAGTCAACAGGTCCATAAAATTTTCTGAGAAAGGATCTGTGTATCATCATTATCCAGTTTCTCAATCAGCAAGGTGGAAAAGGTTATGATGAAAGAAATGTACTTAGTCACAGAGTGTCTGGCAAGAGGAAAGATTCCAACCCACTCCTCATCCCAGCATTTGGTTTCCTTACACAGTCTCTGCGTGGCCAGACTCTGATAAAGAAGTGAAAACTGAGACAGTGCCAAATGCCATCCAAGGCTTTGCTGTGGATAGACTTCCAAAAAAAAAAAAAGGAAGATCCTGGGTTCGTTTCAGTCCCTCGAGGCTTCACTTAGCACACAGCTAACCCCAGGTGGCATTTCCCCAAGCACTAACAACAGGTCCTGGGCTCGAGGGGTGTGCTAGACAGCCCAGCTCAGTGTTCCCTGGGCAGCTGACAAAAGCTCACCAGCTCCTGCCCTGCATGTCTGGTAGGTCATCAGGTTTGGTAGATGCCCTGCTATGAACACAGCAAGAGGAAGAAGATTTTTGACTCTCACATGCTCGCAGAACAGCTGCCTTCTCTTTGCATCTCCGTGAATTGCAGCTGCAGTAGCCCTGCTCACTGAGAAAATAAAATTTCTCTGTGCTGCTGATGGTCCTTTCCTTTTCACATCTGGAGATTGTTAACTGTTTCCCATGTGGTCTGAGTTTTAGCAGCAAAAACACTCCAACAAATTCTAGTAAAATTGATTTATTTTTATTAACTGGACACTGGATACCAAAATAATGCTGTATGAACTACTTTATTCTCCCTTCCTCTTCGCATTGACATTTCACCTCAATCTGTCCTATGAAATAAATAATAGGGGAACCTCATGTTTTAGTGGTTGGAAGTTCAGAACTGAAAAGGTCAAAAGCTGAAAATAATTTAAGCATGACAGCTCTTCTGTTTAGGAGAGCTTAAGTACCTAGGAGCAGCGGAAGTCCCAGCTAAAACTCAAACTTAGTTCTGTAAGGCTCTGACTGCCCTGTGGTTACCAACAGCTTACAGCAACCCCTGTTTTTGCAAAGTCATAATTTGCTGCCATGGGAAGAATTATAGTAGCAGAAACTGCTTCAAGTCTTCAAGGAACAAAATACTACAGGAGCAAAAAAGATACATATATGTATACGTATTTTCTGCAACTGCATGAAAGAAGAAACCTGATAAATACAGCAAGGGGGAATGCAGAATGGAGCTGGGAAAATGGTTTTAAGCTGCTAACATGGAGGAAAAATTACCTTAGTCTTGGACAGTAGAATTTACTACTCTTCCAGGCCCTTCCAGAGGAAGGCTAGATATAAATTTATCAAAGCCTTATTTGGTGCAAAAACATTTCTGCAGAAATATCTTTGTTTAATAGTCAAGCTACACTTAGGTGAAAGCAAGAAGTGAAAACTAAATGCTCTTCAAAAGTAAACTACCACAAGTAACTGAAGAAACCAAGATATTATAAAGATATTTGTTAAAAAATCACCACAAGCAGGGAAAAGAACTAATTTAATAGTTGTAGAATTCTTTCCACTCTCTTCAGGTAGGAAAAACCCTCCCTCAAGAGATCACCAATGTGCCTACACCATGAAGCAGAGAAATAATAATCTTTAGAACTGAGAATGTGAGAACGAAAGAGATGGTGATTTAGTTCAGTCAAATACTTACTTCTGTATCTTACTTTCTCAGTTTACTTTAGTTTTTGAGCCCATTGCTCCAAATTTACCAGCTATCCTCTATTTTTATTTACTTATTTTATAATTACAGGTCCAGCTGCCCGGTGAATTGAAGGCACTTGGTATCTTTTTGGCCGTATCTGCACCGGAAAGCTCAGCTACCAACACTTTTTGCTGCCCACACTGCTACAACATTGTGTTGCACGAGGGGCAGATGACCTAACACACCCTGGGCCGCAGCCTGAGGCCTTCTGCTGCTGCTGCTACTGTGGCAGGGGATCGTGCTCCCACTGCGACTGTGCTGGTGAGGGTATTTCATTTTGGGATTTATGTCATGGAGAAAGGTGATGGAGTGCAGGATGCAGAAAGGCTGCACTTGGCTGGCTTACATCTAACTTATGCCTGGGTGTATATAGGCATGAATTGTCCAGAGAAGGCTGCAGAACACACAAGGCTCCAGCTGTAACACAGTGCAGCAAACTTGAACAACAGCTCCTGCCACAAGCAAGCACTGGCTTCTGGGGAAAGGGTTTATTGCTCAGCTCTCATCACCCAATACTCAAGAAAATGAAAGAGAATAGTTTTTATTGCTGCTACAAATCACGCACAGCACCAAAACCCTTTGTTGTAGCCAGGAGAAAAGGTTTTCCTGTGATCTCTGAAAAAGTAAGACCTTTTTTTTTGTTTGTTTGTTAGACTATTAGCTTTGAGATTACGGAACAGAACATCATTTTTAAAGAGTTCTGGATACCATTCCCACTTAAGAAAAAGAGAAAAAAATGTGAAAATCATGAGGTAATGGAGAGAGTCCTGTAGTGTAAGAAATTATCTTTGAAGATTTTGAAAACAGAGCAACTGAGCCTTTCAGCCTGTAGGCCAATGCAAGCCAGCTGATGCAAGAGCTCAGGCAGGGAGGAAGCGCCTGCCAAATTCCTACTAACTGGTAATAAGGACAGCTGAAGACACTGGCCTCTGAAACAATAAAAAAGATTCAAATGGTGGACTAACTTCTTCAGAAACACCAGCACTTCTGAGGGGAGCAGGAGTTCTACATGCATGGATAGATATAGGCTGATACCTATAAATATCCCCAAGCTGGCAGCACTACAGCAGTAACAGAAGCCAGACTGTGGTAACAGCCGGCTTCGCTGCAGAAATTTTCATCTTAATGCCATCTTCCTTCTTGCCTTGGGAGACGCACTGAAAACAGGTCTGGATAGTATATTAAAACTCTATCGTGCTTTCAACAAGGTTTCACAAGGTTACACTGGTAACTTTTCAACATCATTTTAGAAAACTACATTACTTTTTCTTTGGTTCAACCCCTGTGCAATAACCTATAAAATTCCTAGACTTCACTGCTTATATGAAAATGCCAAGGAATAAGACCTTTAAATACAGTTTATATACTTAGTCCAGTAAGTTTTCTTTACAACAGCAGTAAGGAACCTTATCATGAAAGAGTTCAGACAAATTAGCCAGAGTAAAGAAGCAGATATACTTCATTCCTTTTGCTGATGTTGTTATTTTAAACTGATATATGTGATTTATTCCTTCAAAATCAATGTCACACCTTCTCAATATATACAAAAAAAACCCTAAGTAAACTGTCTGCAATATTTTGCTTGCAAAGTGATCTGAGATATCTGGAAAGATTAAGTACTATTTTCTTAACAAACGTTAGAATATGGGAATATGGTTGGCAATTCTGCTGCAGCGATGCTAAAGAGACTGGTTTCCACGAATATAACGAAAACACTAGATTCTCATGTGCATCACATCTGCATTGCATGAAGAGTGACAGACACAAAAAGAAGAGGGAGAGAGAGGAGTAAAGTCCCACCACTCTTCTAACCTTCTGACACTGTGGGGTTGCTGGTGTCCACATTTCCTGTGAGAGTAAATGAGAGTAATTTGCTACTCTAACTTGTACTGACAGTAATGGCCTCATCTGTGTTATCTGTGAGGGGACTAAGCAGGGACTAGCTCTATTTAAATGTTGTGTGGTAAAAACATTGACAGAGACTTTTAAACGCCAAAAATTTTATATTTTCCTATTTATATTTTGAAATTGCAGTCACAATGCCATTTGAGTGTTCAGACTCGCCTTTCTCTGCCTGACAATGTACAGGTGGGATGTTCCATGTACAAGCCAATTCGATATAATTTGCTTTCAGGTTCACTGCAAAATGTTCTTCTTTACACTGTAAAACTTACCAAGAGGCTGTACAGTATTGCATTACATGGTAATTGCATTTCCAGAAAAAAAAAAAAGAATTACACATGAATAAGGCAATGAAAATATGCAGGTAACCATGGCTACTGTTGTGAACTAAATAACATTTTTTATACAGCTGTGAATATTTGTATTATTGCCAGTTAAGCTGTAGAGTTCAGATTTGAGACAGGGCTAGTAAACACTGAATTCTTGCCTGAAGAAAGGTACTTCCCAAAGTGAATGCAGGTGTCTACATCATGTCACTGCACATTTTAGTGCAATTTTTGGCTAATAAACACTCCTCCTCATTCAAAATAATCAAAATACAACCCTTCATAGCCACTAGTTATATTTCACTGTCAGTGCTACACTTTTGCACAAGTTATCTTTTCTGTCTTAAGAATATTTTTATTTCTGACTCTCTTGCCATGTACCTGCAATTGCAGTTCCAAAAAGGCTTTTGAAATAGCTTTGTCTCAATAAAAGACTTTGGGAAGATCTTAAAAGAAATTTGCAAGCAAAACTCTCAAATTTCCTTGATTTTTACTAATAGCAACATCCCCCTGGACAGCAACAGAAAAATCAAGTCCATATGACAGGGCAGATGGGTGGGGCCTTTTCTGCTTTGACATTTTTTTGAATTTCCAAGTTCATCCTTCTTAAGTTATCCTTTTGTTTACATGTCAGAGTCCTTCCTCAAATCAACAGTCATCAGAGGAGGAATGGAAAACTTAGGGATTTTTTGCCCGATAAAAAGGTACGCCCAAAACCAATTGTTTGGAACAAGTTGGTAGTAGTTGCTATACTAACAGAAAACAAAAACCCAAAAGCAGCTAGTGAGATGAACCTGTGCTTCCAGTAATACAAACAAACCGCAAATAATGAAACACCTATTGTAACTAAGTAGAACTTAGAGCAACACCTCTCTGTTCAAAGATCGAGTGACTTATTCCTTCCAATAGAGCATGAGTTTGAAACCCAAGTGAGTGCTCTTTCATTCACTATGAGTTTGTCTTCCTTGCCTGGTGTGGAGAGAAAGGATCAGTTCTTAATAAGAGCACTGTGTAATGAAGTAAATCCAGATTCACTTTGCAGTTCGACCTCTAAGAAGCTTCTGTAACCTCAGGCAAACCACCAATTCTGTGTTTCAGCTTCTCCTCTGTAATATAACTCGTTTCTCGCAGTCTTTACCTGTTTTGTTCATTTAAACTGCAAGAAGTTTGAGGAGAAAACATCTCTTATCTGTATCAACAGTGCTCAACTTAAAGTTACTTGAGATGTTCTTTAAAATGGTACTGTTATTACACTAATAGCCAATCTACTATATTAATATCCTACTATCCTAGCAAACTGATGACATGGAGAACACAACTGTGGGAGGCACAGCAGCAGAGTGCTTGGGCAAGCAACTGGGAGATCTAAAGATCCCCAGGCAATGGCGACAGGAGAGGCAGTGAGGGTACAAAGCAGGGCACTTTTTTCACTTCTGTATACACATAAAAATTGAACAAAGAAAATTGCTCTGCAAACAATGATCCTGCATAGTGGTCACAGGAAACCAAATGAAGTCGAATTTCTGCATGTTGGTCGAGAATAAATGAAGAGTCACATTTTCAATATAAGCTGGGTACTTCAAACTTCTCTTTCAAGCTTTTTCTCAGTGATGTACAGTACACACAATTATCACCTCCACGTTCTATGGCTCTCTCCAGCTGACTACTATTAACACCTCTTTATTTCAATATTTGGTTTCCTCTACTTTGCTTGCTGTCTTTTCCTCTTAACAACCTCTAAGACTATCACTTTTTCTCTTAGCTTCTGACACATGCATTTCTTTCTCCTTCTAATTCCCTTTTATTTTCCATCTTTCATTCCTCTGCCTCAGGAGCGGAGACCAAAATGCCATCCACCTTAGTCTCTGACCTAAGAATTCATATATTCACCTTTTAAAAAGACTTGCAGCTGTACCTGTTTTTAAACAATTTGCAGCCAACGCACATTTGTTTGTTAATGGGAACATCAGTAAATCTGTGTACTAGTAAAAACACATTTTAATGGATGTTTCCTTTTTAGAAAACGAAATCACTTCCCATTTCTTCATTTTAAAAAGCGCCTTAAAATACAAAGTTCAGTAGACCAACGTACATATTTCATCTTTCCCATAAATAGTTCATGAAAATTTTCTACATTACATACTGTATTTGCAAAAGAAGCCACAAAAATGTGCATGGTAGTGACTCAGCAGGTTGGAACTCTGCATATAGGGTTTATAGAAAGCTGGTAAAGCTCAAAATAACAGAATAAAAAGCTAAAAGCCCCAAGATGCAAATAAAATTTCTTCCTGTGGGAAACATACTTAAGGATGTGATTTGAATATTAGAGCCATTTTTGATAAGGAAGAATTTCCTTTCCAGGCATATTTGAACTTTCTATACCATGCATCACGTCAGCCTACAGTATTTTACAAGATACCAGTAGCATGAAATTTAGTGTGCAACCTTAGGTTATGTTATTATTTGAAGCGGAGGTCACTTCTGTTCTACAGAAGAATGGACAACAATACCAGCTTCTAGGTCTTAGCTGCATCTGGACCCACAAACCTCAAAGTCATTTGTAAAAAGGCCATTCACATCTTCACTGCAATTGAACAAACCAGATGCTAAGGCACATGAACAGGAAATACCAACGAGCCCCCAGCAAGCCCCCAGCAGAGGGAAGATCAGGCATGGGTATTCTGGCTTGGTGCTGCAGCTGCCCTGCTTGGGACCCTTAACAACCAGAATCGGGCATGGTGTTATAAATCCTGTAACAGCCAGCACTGTTTTGTTAACTGTCATTACGGAGCCCCACAAAATGCAGACGTTAGCTAAGACATATAAAAATGACTTTAGATTGAGCACTACATAATTTCTATGACATTATTCAGTAAAATAGTGGCAGAACTAGGAATAGAACTGAAATTTAAAAATAGAATCAAACATGCAGTGTTACTTCTTTTGAACAGAAAGCAAGCTATGAAGAGTTAAAGGACACCAGTTCATATTGCAACAAAGATGTAAGAGGATACACTGGCCATTGGTGTGCCTTTTGCCATTTTGAAACACCTCCACATGCAGTGCTACTTCTCCATGGCCTGAGCTTTTTCCTGCTCAGGTAGCTGTGGTGTCAGAGGGAGGAACACAGCCACTGTCCCCACCCTTAGGGTCTCTCTGAGAAATGTCACAAAGACCAGGCTTGGACTTTGGTGATCTAGGTAAATGTCCAAAGGGATCATTGTAGACCTGTGTGACTAACGGCAGTGGCTTACGCATCCGTCAAAAACACGTCTCATGCTACATCCCAAATTTGAATCTCTCGTATTTGAGGAGTTACTAAAAATGCAGTTTTTACTTATTTGTATCTATGTGGGAGAGTAAAAATATGGGGATTGAACTGCACAGCAGGGCAGACATCGGTTTATGTCAAATGCTCATAGCCCATCATGAGCAAGAATAATTCCCAAGGTCATTCCAAAATCTTTGATTTCTGCAGATCAACATACATAGAGCATTACTGCTATGGCACTACTTCAACATATTAATCATCTGAATATGAAATGCTTTCTCCAGAAATGCTGCCTGTTTCCAAATACAAAGATGTATAAAAAGATAGCAATTAACAAAGAAAAATTTACTATTAAAAAGCGGTAATTTGTTACAAAAACAATGTCAAAATATTTCTTTGCATTAGCATTCCTGTAGCGCTAGTGATCTCGGGATGGAGGGAGAAGTAATATCTTTTATTTCACCAACTGTAAGGGCTGGAAAAAGCATATAAGCGTTTGGGCTCAGACTCCCTTCACCAGGTCTGCTGATTCTTCTGGTATTATGTCCATGTGAAATAACCCACTTTCCAACAATGATAAATAGGTAAAAATCTGGTCACTGAGTTAGTGCATATGTCTTCAATTGAAGGAAATGCAGTCTGCCAAGCTTCAACCAAGTAGATCATAGGTCTGTGAAAAAAAGAATCTAAAAGGATGGAATCCAGTTGCTATAGCGGCAAATTAAACAAATAAATGAGATACCATGGAATGCTGCAAAATATTTGTGGTCTGATTAAGTCATATTTGCCACATGTGTGAATACTAACAGCAGTTTAGTAAAGTGGGTACAACATAGTACAAATGCACTTTTATCGTATGTACATATTAATTCTTATCTGAGTAAGTGCTAATAAATGTTAACAAGCGTGTCCAAGGATACATAACACTCCATTTTACTGTAATCATAAGGCAAAGTATAGTCCTCTTAAATGCATAAAGATAGACAATAAATGCATATTAAGCTATTATATCTTTGAAAGCATACTTGCATCCCTTCCTGTGTTTGCATGGCCTGATAAAAAGACAAGGCTTTTTTGTAGCAATCACATCTAAGACGACTTGCATATGGGGTACTTTAGAATAACCTACAGCAGGCAGCTGACATACTAAACTTTCTTCAACATGAGCAACTCTCTCCCCCAATATACTAATTTTTTCCAGTGAAATGTTCTCTTTTCTTGATAAAAGACGCTATTTGAATATACTCATTATTAATCATTATCTTATATCGCTCACGGTTTGATCTTATTATCTGCCTGTGTTCCCTGGAAAAAAGCACAGGAAAAAACCAGAAATCTATTATGTCGAAAGATAAAACATGCACCTGATTTTAATTAAGAGAGGCGGCCACACAGACTGTTATCAAAATTCTTACCAATTATTGATGCATTTTGCACTGATTTAAAAGTTGAACATTATTTTACTTTTATAATCTGCAAGCCACATATCTGAGACACTGTGTAGTAGCATCAGAAAAATGTACCAGCACTATAAAAGAACTGTGCATGTCTGCACCAGTGATTACAGTGTGCAATACAAGCTGCACTGAACGTGAATGTTAAAACAAAACTGGCATTCCTAATACTGTCAGAATTATGGGAATGAAGCGAATGGGTTTCTGTCCCACTCTGCTGCTGGTTCAACAAACAAACCCAGCGTTCCAGGGCCAAACCCTGGTTCTAGGAAAACACTGCTCAGTGTGTTTTCCACACCCAGAGGAAGACAGAAAGTCTAAGACTCCCTTTGAATGTCCTTCTGGGGCTTTTCGTTGGTTGTTTTGTGCCCATAGTAATTGCTTTACCAAACATTTCTATGAGCAGCTTCATCTGAAAATCTGTTTTTGAGCTTTTATTATTATTACTATTACCATTATTATTAATTTCAGAGTTACCCATGACTTCTTCTGTTAAAGCAGGAAAGTTTGAAATACAGACATTACACCTCCTTACCACTGCTGCTTCAAGTACATGATCTTCCAGCATGCCTGCAACGCTTAGCAAACAGCTCGCTTGACTGCTTTAATACGCAATGCAACTCACACTTCACAGCTGATATGCAAAAATAAGGCACACTCTAAATAGGCTTGTTTTCAGTAGTTGGTCTGGAGTTTTGAGGGTCAGACGGTCAGTCAAGATAATGTACTGCACTGCCAGATAAAAATATAGACAGAGCTACAGAGACATCTGTGCCACTCTACCGAAGGCACACAGATACAATTTATATGAACACAGGCCTTGTACTAGCAGCTTGAACTTCGTTTTATCCCTAAACATTTTACAAAGATTTGAAGCTCCTAGCATGTCACCATGCAAATACTACTTTGTCTACCCTGTAAACCTATGTCCAACAGCAACAAAAGCAATTATACTCCTCTCACAGCAGCATCACTAAGCCATCTCCTTGCTCTCACCTCCTCTGATCTCAGGGAAGTTTTCCCTGGGAAGTGACAGAAAGATATGGTGAGGAAACATACTCTTCACTTCCTCTTTTTTATTTTTTCCTTATTTCTTTGCTTCCCCTTTCCTCACCCTTCCTCTCCCCCAGATCCTCTTTATCATTTCATGTCTCTTCCATCTTGTTTACCTTATTTTGTGGTTCCTTTTTATTCACTTGCTTCATCTGCTTTTTTTTTTTTTTTTTTTAGATACCAGTTGGAACAGTATCAGCTGACTTCTTGATTCTTCTCTTTCCTCACGTCTGTCTTTTCCTCTCATCCAACTATCTTTCCCTAACCTCTTTTTTTCGCTCTCTCCCCTTCGCCCCTCCTTTGACAGCCACCTTCCTTGCTTCAGTGTGGACATGACAGACTTTCAGCCTCTGTGCTAACAGGCTGAGTTACATCACCTTGTCAACAAAAGGCAAACTTTGGAAAAACATCTGATCTGGGGAGTTTGGCTGTCAGGCTTTTCATTTGTAATGCTCACCTCTAGAATAGGGCTCGCATGTTTAACTGTTCATAACTCAAAGATATTTTATGAAAGGTCGCTCATTACTATGTGTTGGGCACTTCTGTGTGCGGTGGAGGTTGTGTGTGCTTTCTGTAAATTACTAGAAATAACAAAGAATCAGAAACATTCAGCACCTGTGTTCAGTTAGAAAGCTGTCTTTGACTTACTGTACAGTAAAGAGTCTCCTTTGGCAGCGATGCAACATTGTTAAGGCCAGCTTCCCACTCCACAAAATACATTGCCCTCACAGCATTAGGTGAAGGGGTTTTCCTAATGGTCTCAGAGGATGCCACCCACATAATTCCATCTTCTTTATCTAGAAGCCTCTCTCAGTTTGCAGGTGCTAGCTATCACAAATTTTGACATACAACCAATTTCCAAGCCCTTCACATAAGTAACAGAAAATCAAAAAAATATTTTACGCGACTGCTGTTTTTCTCCCCAGAGTGGGGGGATAATTGGTACTACTGTATTCATGCTCCAGTTGTGGAGCTGGCAGATAATGAGGAGAGATACCAGACAGAGCAGCATAACTACAGCATCAACAGGCAAGAAGTGTACAGATCCAACAATATTATTTTCACTCTTTTTTATAAATACTCTGGGTCCCCAAGTGACTAACATCAATTACTACTCTCCTCATCAGACAGATGTTTAAATCATAGTCATCTAGAATTGGGTATTCTGTGGGAAATGAAGTTTACAATTAAACTACAAATTTTCCATGATTTTTATCAGAAAACTTTGCAAGCTATGTAACAAGTGGAAACTACTTCCTGCACCACTAAAGATCACACCTAAGATAAGAAAATATCACAGATAAATCAAGAAGAGCACTTAAGTGGGAATATCCTTGAGAGCCTTAAACTGGATTTAGAAACAAAACTAGGAAAAGGGTAAATTTCTAGACTAAGTGTGAGACATGACCAACGTGTAGTATACAAATAGCCCACACATGGGATGTGGCTGTATTAGGAAAGCATCCTCAAGAAGTAAAATACACTACTTTGAATGAGTCATTTCTGAATATGATTTTTAGGACAACGTACTAGATGGAAACACTTTGCTGAAAGAAAGGATATCTCCTTGTTTGTACATCAGAGCGAGCATAGTGTAGCAACTGACCAAATGAATGATGGAGAGACAGGT
>VXAL01004686.1:25271-76028 GCA_013399475.1 Chauna torquata | reverse complement strand
AACCAGTTTTGAACCTCCAAAACTGTATAGGTTTTAATCTTTGTGTGGCTTTTCTATTTTTATGCTCACTAAATCATTAAGGAAAAAAGCTTTCAACCAGAAAAAAGGAACAAACCAGCGAAGGCCACTGGATCTACGACAAGGCCGCCAGGAAGAGCAACAACAGGATAGATAGCGGGAGGGACTCTGTACCACTCTCCATGGGCTGAGATTTCCAGCTAATCAGCCAGCAAGAAAGAGAGGCAACTTGTGAAAGAAGAAATGTGTCACTTGGACAGGCTTCTTCCTCTCCACAACTTGTTTGTCTGCTGTTTGTCCCAGTTTTTGTGCATCCTCTTGAATGTCTTTGTTTCCAAAAAGCAGAATGAAAAGAATAGATTACCAAACAGGAGGAGCCCGTATAGATTATACTGGCACATAACCCATACAATAATCAGTTTTCTACCTCCTCAGAGCCAGACTGTATTCCCCTTCCCCAGCCTCTCTCTCTCTAGAGTTTTCATACGAAGACAATTCTTTGTTTCTGACCTCCAAAGCCATTAAAATCTTCAGTAAGTAATCTCTTATCCTGTATTTTACTTTCCTTGCCACAAACAAAAGATGATTCACATCTTTAAAAGGAATTTGGGACAGTGTCTATGAAAAACAAAGAAGGACTCTTGCTGAAATGGTATGTTAACTTGGATAAATACTGTATGCAGCCCTGCCATGTAACCTGGCTCAAAATCAGCGCTGCTTAAACTTAAATTAATTCAGACTACAGATCTGTTCATGTGGGCATCAGCTAGAATAGGGGCAACCTCTAGTTTTATAGTCTGTGCTAATATTGAAGAGAATATAACTTTTGGAAACAGATGCTCTCCATGCATCATCCTATCCAGTCCCCACACAAAAGGGTGAAACAAATAACCTGATAAGAATTCTATTACCGTGACATACCAGTTTTAAATGCCGAAGGCTGACCTGTAACTGAAAATGCCTAATACTGATACAGATGTCATACACAGCCATCAGAAAAAGGGAAATAATGTTTCCCATGGAAAATATGCCTATGGAATTAGGGGGTGATGTGGATCCAAAGTGCAAGACTGTCTCAAGAACATGAACAGCATCTTTGATGGAAAAGTTCAGTAATTTGGCAGCTAAAATGGTAGCCAGCAAAGATGAATTCATCTGCATAATAACAAATAAATACACGAAGTGAACATGACACTTCAGAAACAGACCTAGGCTTAGACATAGCCTTATTCTTCAATAGTTGTCTTTACAGAGGTAGATATTTCTACTGATAGAAGCTTAACATCAGCTATTCAGATGTGGTCAACACATCAACAAACACAAATGAAGTCCTTGCCCTGCTAAAATCAACAGCAGCCCTGCTATTGACACCCCCCGGTGATTTCTCAAGTCTTAGTGACACCATTGGTTATGAATGAATCAACTGACTGAGATGATGAAATATATGAGTTTTATGGCACAGTACAACTCTGTTAGTCATGCCTTTCACGAGTGTACAAATCTGTATGTATGAGGTACCATCTGGTACCACAAAGTGCCACTGACTACACAGATTTTTCTGTAGACAAGAATTATATTTTTAATTGTTATGGCATATGTATTATAGAAATACAGTTCTTGACCCTATAGGCAATTTTATAGTCTGGTAAATAGCTTGTGATTTTACCTTTGTGCACAGTGATGAGCCTTTCTCTGTTTCTATGAAACTTTATAAACAATATTAAGAGTGAACTGGTAATGGGATTGCATAGCCCTGGGGTTCATTTCCCTGATGTTTTCCATTTCTGGAGAGTACTTTTTTTTTAATTAGGAATATTTTAAATGTTGAAAAATATGTTTCTGTGAAAGAGTGAGATGAGTGTTAGTGAGACATTACTATGAATTCAACATTTTTTTTTTTATTATTATAGACAAAGTTCCAACTGCAGAGAAGGGATGCAAAGGTGGGAGAAGAAAAAAGGTGAAGAGAACTAATTACTCTAAACCAACAAAGCAGCAGACATAGAGCTGCACAGAGCACTTCTGCTTGCACCTATGCACTGAATCGGGCCTGCCCTTCAAACAATTTCTTCATACAGCCTTTAACATGGTCACCCTAAAATGATTTTAAAGCATGAATACTCTTGAGTATTTTGATATAAGCCCATATTACTAACAAGAAGATGATTGCTATTATTACAGCCACAGATTTTATGACTTATCTTTCCTTTTTGTCTTGCGGATTTTGCAGGCTGACATTGACAGTTGAGCAACTTGTTACAGCTGGTTATAATATATGTCAGAAGCTTTTGAGAATATGACTTTTCAGTTAAAGTAGGGAATCTTCTTACCATGGAAGACCTTCTTACCATTTTAGTTGAATTTTCCCACTTTTCGTGGCTTTTTTTTTCTGATAAGTACATGCTTCGGGAAGATACTGTGAAAAAACCTGGACAGAGTGTTTACAGGTGAAGTAGCATTTAAGCTCAGATCATTAGGAGTTGCACCAGGCACTGTGGGGAAAACTCACAGAGAACAGGGATTCATCAACAATGATGTGGTAACAAAAGGACCCAACTCGTCCTGACAGATTTCATTCTGCCAAGGGTAATGAATCTCTTCTGTGAGTTCTGTTGTACAAGGTTAGGTTCCAGCACAGATACTCTTGTGTTCAGAAAAACTATCACTGAATGTGCACAGTTGCTGTCAAAATGTGCAAGAAAAGATGAGAATAAATGTTTACATTTATTAAAAACAACAGCTATGGACTTTGACTTTTCTAAAGCTGTATTGCTAGAGATCCTACCCTTTTGCCAAGGGGACCTCTATCATATTCTCTAAAATCTACCATGTCAAAGTTATAACTCTGCTAATAAATGAGGTGCTAGCATTCTCAAGGTAGTTTAAGAAGAAAAGACTTCTCCCCAGACCTTCCCTCCTTATCCACCAAACCCCATCACATTATGATGGGCAATGCATCAGAATTAATTATTGCAAAAGCTGGTGAAGATACAATGATGGCTAAAACATCAAAAAGAATTAGACTGAAAGGTGGTGAAAAGCCCAACAGCCTTAAGCTTTCCCTGTGACCAAGCTGAAGAAACACTTAGACAAATGGAGACTGACACAGAAAGCAATTCCCTTACAAAAGACTTTCAGAAATGCCTCCTATAATATTTCAAGCTGAAAATAAAGACCTCTAAGACACTTGCATGCACTTCATTTCAGCAAACTTTACTATGTCCAAAAATTTCAAACAGAAGCCCTCTTCAAGTATATCAGTAAGCATACATTTCTAACAAAGCAACAGGAACCTGAATTGCCTTTTAGTTATAGCACAGAAGAGACTTTCTGAATACACAGGACAGCTTGTTGTCAACTGCTTCACAATGTACTTTCATGAAAAATGTTGCAGGTTAGGCACTTTCAGTATGTGGAATATCACCTACAAGAAATGTCATCAGAGTTGGCACTGATATGGTGTCAGAAAAAAAGTCAATGTATGTATGGCTTGGCAGCACTTGCAAGTGTTCGGTTTGTGACCTCAAAACTCAAGGGAGGACAGTCTGAACAAACACAGTAAGAGTCACCAGACTCTTTGCTCAGCTCCACACACACACAATATCACGTTGTTCTTCTCAACACATCATAAAACAGTACAGTATCTAGCCGAAGTTGACGCTCTCCTTATCAGTAGTAACTCTCATACTGCTTCTTTAACACACAGTTTAGGGAATGAATAAATAGCAGTGCCATCAGCCCTACTCCACAAAGGAGCAATTTATCAAGCTCAACAGCAGTGGACAAATCTTGATCTGCTGTGGATCTGCTAAAGGATAAACTCTGTTGTCAGCTACTGATGAACAACATTGCCAAAAAATTTGCCATGCCTTGATATGGAAAACGAAGTAATAAATATTTTGCACCAACACAACAAGAGAAGCAAACATCATGCCTTTCAGCTCCAAATGCTGCATACTGTAGTAAGCACCTGTTGGCAAAATGTGGTCTTATCTTTCCCTTACCATTTAAACACATAGCTGAGAGAACGAACATCCTACTTGATATACCAGAGAGGGATGAAAAGGTCAGATTTCTTCTCAAGAAACTAATTCTATGACTACAGATGCAGCAATTTTAAAACGACTGTACCTTTGCATTGATGCATGTAATTCCACATTCTTTTAAAAAATACTCTGATACAGGTTCTGCTATACAAGTTTGGTTTGCTTGAGAAATGAGTAATTATTTTGATTTTTTTTCTTTACAAACACACAAGTCCAAAACACATGAGATTTTACGGACATGCATTTTTACCAAAAAGATTTCNTTTGATTGCTCTGGGAAAGGTACCTTATCACAGAAAAGAGCTCATCTTCAAAACTAGCCTGGGAGGTAGGAGGCACAAGTTCAAATCTCCACACTGTTTCAAATAGGGATTCAAATATCATTCAAGGACTCAAGGAAGGAAAGATGTTATTTTTGCTTGCAAGCAATGTTCCTTAATCACTTCTGAGAAGATTAGTGCTAAGTGTATACACACTTAGAGTAATGCACAGGGAAATCTGTGTCTTAGACCTTTATTTACGCAAGGAAGTATTTGCATCACTTTACTCACCATTCCATGATTTAGCCATGCTGGTATAAAATTATCAAGCAGCTTTGGGTAAACCAGTTCCCTATCATAGATATAGATGCTCCAAAACATCGTCACAACAAACTAGAAAGGAAAAAAAAAGAAAAGAGAAGACATATTTAAATACATGCTTCTAAGCAATTAGTTACATGTTTTAGATAGCAAGTGGGACATTTAGCAAATGATCTATGGACAGATACAGACACAATTGTTTTTCGATTCATACTTGCTTTAATCTACAGTGTGAACCTGGATTAGCCTTTGTATTCACTGTTCTAGTTTTTTGGTTTTTTTTTGACTTTCAGCCTGGAAAAAAATCTCAGTTTTAGACTTATATGTCTGTGGCCCAATTACAACGGAGTACTGTACTTTAGTAGCAGATGTGGCACATAAATAATGTTTCACAACTAACAGGACAGAAAACAAATGGAAAATCAGGCAAAATATCACTTGGAATTCATACACCATGTAAGTATGAAACATTCACCCCTGAACAGAAGCCTACAAACTCATGTCAGCACTTTTTCACGTCGGCCTTCAAAATAGCATTATTAAAAAAAACATTAACACTTTAGGTAGTCTGCACATAATTCATGGACTGGGATCCACAAAAAAGAGTTCCAGCATCCCCTTCGTTTGTCAGTATGAAATTTGCCTTGGCTCTTGTCAGAGACTATTTACTAGGAGCCCAAAGAAAGACCATTATTTCCTCCAAACTGAGGGCAGGACAGATGGTTCAGATAAAGTTTGCACTAGGCTCAACTTTTGCCAAAGTGTCACTAATTTGTTAAAGATAACCTGATGTCTCAAAAGCAAAGACAATACAAAAACACAAAAAAATTACAGAAATAATAGTTTTAGCTTACCTTAGCAGGGGAAAGAACAGAGTTTGTAGTCTTCTAATTAAAACATAATTGCCTTTTTACCTTGAATTTAAGCTCATAGTATTCTAGTAATAAAAGGTTTATTGTTTACAGCAGTAAAAATGATATGAGGACCAGGAGCTGTTCAATGACAATTCTGAGAGGATCTCTACACTGCAGCAACATGTGCAAGTTTAAAGTTGGAGAGGCAACAGATACGACTTTCACTGAAATCAAGAGGGAAGCATTTATTTACGCCTGAACCAACGTGGCCCATGATCTTACTTAGATGGGTTAGGACTAATCTTGGGGGGAAGATAAGAGAAAGTGCAAGACATACGGGGTGAGCACAGCGAGGTCAGCAAACTACGAGTATGTGTGATAGTGTAAGTATAAGTTGTTTCATAAGCTTCTGACTCTGGAAAGTTAAAATTAAGGTTACAATTTATCAGTGACACCTTGTTCTAACCTCAGACACGCACACTTCGGTCAGGCAGTTATGTGAATGATCTGAAGCAGTACGCTGTTCCCTCAGCGTGCATACAGTACATAGTTTCTCAGTTTCCAGCACACTCGTCCATCTGTTATGATAGCTATCGGTGCCTGCTCAGAATAAGCTTGGACCATTTGACTATTGCACAGAGGCCAGGAAAAAAAAATAGGATATGATGGACAGCCCGAAAAATACTGCAAGTGTAAAGCACCCCACAAGAAGTCTCTCTTCTGGCATTGGCGCAGCCCAGCTCTTTACACACCTGCTGACACACAAGTGCCAAGATATGAATAGCTGAACAGCAGGGAGAATGGAAGCAAAGTACCCTCTTCTCTACAGGCTTCCTAGAAGTCATGTATTATTACCGTGGGTCTCTGAGAACCTGCTAAGACCAACTGGGACATAAAACCTCATGGAGATTCAGGTGCATGAAGACCAAGACTGATCATGCTTTTTTCCAAGGAAGTCTTACAGCAAGGCAAATCACTCAGAACTACATTGAACCTCATTACACTGAATACAACAAAGCTGGCATGTTTCGATCTGTGATTTCTGTGTGGAGCCGAATAAAACAATTGACTTTGCCATAGAGGTAAAGATAGGAAAAGAGGGGATGTGCCATCTGTCCCTTAACCAAAGTCAGCCAATGGATGGAACAAGATCAGCCTAGCTGGTTGCAACCATCTGGAGTTACAGACGGCAAATGCTGCTTAGCAAAGCACTATCGCAAGGTAGACATAAGGTAAAGGAAGTGCGCAAAAACCAAAGTGTTATAGAACCAACCTGTCCCAGAGGACGACCAGCACGAGACTAACACTATGCCCTGGGGAAGATCCCTCCCAGTGTCTGAATGGTTCACCTTACCTGTCTTTACAATTCCTTCATTTGGATAAAATGAATTGTAAAAATGAACTATTGAGCTGTGAGCTAAAATGAACTACAAAAATGAACAATTTGGAACTATAAAAAGGACTATAATGAGGACTTCCTGCTTAGCTTCCTTGGCTGTTTCTGAATTTGTTTACTTTGATTAATAAGCAACTCTTGGTCTGGTACTTTAGAACCACCTCTACTATTCTTACACTGTGGTGCCGGTAAAATATTATCTGGGCTGGGCTTTGCCAAGGTCACACATGGCCATGCAGTACAAGGCCATGACACAGTAAGCTGCCTCTTTACACTGCCTATGTAAGGCTCAGAATTGCATCTCCTATGCTTATCATCCCATCTTTCTCGTGGCACAGTTCATTACTGTTATGGCCAGAGTCATGGTACTGCCCTCAAATGCCAAGCTGAACAGGCTGCTCAGAGGCAGCAGACAGGATGATTCTTTCAGGGAGTCCAATACTTTTATTTTCTTTCGTTCCCAAGCCAAAATGGCACAAATGTCACTCTTCCCCCTCCTCTTTAGACATACTCGAGGCCTGGAATTCAAGGAAGAAATCAGACACCAGCAATTGCTTTTATACTTCCTTGCACAGAAGCATCCTAAGACTGCCAGCTTTCTGAAGACACTGATTACTTGGTTAAACAGTATAAGGTTAAGCAACGTAAAAGAACAAAAGAGTCCCTCATTTGCTACTTTTCCTACCTAGGACCATTACAGACCAAAGGGAAACTCAAATTTGCAAGCAGACCTTGGAAATTGTCTGAACATACAGAGTAGCTCATTTGTCACAGGTTATCTAGAGTATCACTAAATAAATACACAGGAGAGAAAAAAAAATGCTGAGAACAAAACTTTGTTTTCCCACTTACAGAGATACTCTTTAAGCTTTTGTCTTCTGTCTCCAAAGCTTTAGAGAAGGACATGAGAAGAATATGTAGCACTGCCAAGGGAGATATTATTTAGAGGACAAGCTGGGAAATGGTTGTTGATTCAAAAGGGAAAACAAGTAGCTTTTTCAAAATACTGTGACTGGAAGCAAAGAGAAACTAAGAGAGGAAAGCCAGTGAAAAGAATTGCATAATTTGCTGTTTTACATGAGCCCAACCAAGAAATGTTATGCAAAAAAAGAATGAACCCATTGGAACTTCATTTTCCTGCACTATGTATTTTTGGTTTTGGCTGGGCTGTACAGTCAGGTTCACTCATTTCCTGGATGGCTTCACGACAAAGTAAAAAAAAAACCTTTGACCTTGACAAAATTTCTTCTAAGTACACTGTTGTGCAGCTAAAGGTAAGTTTTCTGGCTCTCTCCCAAGACAGCTGTGTTTAAGTGCAAGTATAAATATATCGCTTGGGAGCATCATTGAGGGTTAAAGGCATTACATATAGAAGTGAATTGTTATTAAAAGCAGACTGCAGCCAGTGCAAACTGGCATGGTACTGGCTTTATGTGGGATCTAATGCTAGCACAGAATCACACCAAGTGTATTTGGAAAGGGCCAATGAAGGAAATCACAAGGAGTGGGAACTGAAAATCTGGGAGGACTCTCCTTGGAGAAGAGAGTTCAGCAGTCAGTTGTACTGCTTGCTCATGCTTCCACCACCAGTTGCTATTTCACCATTGATGAGGGCAGAATCTTGAATAGAGAGATTTTGGCACGGTAGAGTCAATTATGGAAGTAAAAGTGTTTTGTAGTCTGGTCGAATAACAAGGTAAGTAGGGGACTGCAGCAAATGCCTACACATCTTTTCTTGGGATAAGATCCCTGATAAGCATTATTGATTTGCAACAGAAGAAGGCTGATCAGCTTTTCTTTTGACTGCACTAGTACCTTCTTAAAACACCACAGAGAAACAAGAGATATGTAAGCATGCCTGGCTTTCTCTCTTTAGCATCACAGATTTTGAAAAGCATAAAAGCATAATTTCAGCATACAAGATCACTCTTGCCAGTTTTGACTTGACTCAGGCCCAAACTGAGCTATTAAAGCTACATAATATATCAATTGCATAGTTTGTGATTTTCTAGACAGTAATCTCTCTTCTAATATGTAACAATACCCATTTTCTTTCTTTGTCCTATTGCTATTAGACACAGTCTTAAACACATGGAAGCCTGTTCTATCTCTTTCTTCTCTTCTACAGTACAAATTACAAGAAACATATTGATAAAACTATACACAGTTTACACAATACACTAATTAGCCACAGCAACTTGGCAACTCCATGATCTATGTCAAACAAATAGAAAAGAGTAGGGATAGTTTAAAACACTGGTATAGGCTCTCACTTTTACGCTTGCCTTACACTTCTTTAGTAGTGTAAGCCATTTCCAACACAAATCTCCTTTACAATGATAAAGGGGTGGTAAGTGTACCCAGTATAGACAAGAATTAGTAGTGAACTTCTAAAATGCCTATGCAAGCATTTTTTTCAGTGGATGCTTCTTGATCTCTTAGGCATTTGAATAGTATCCCAGACTTATAGTAACCTTAAAAACGGCTAGGAAGTGTTGCCCAGAGACTTTTCATGGAATAACACTTTACTTCATAGAAAATTGGTCTGTCGATTTCTGATTTCAGTCTCTTAAAAGCCACACTAAAAAGAACAACAATACGTAAACAGTAGTCATTAGGTCCTTCAAAGAGGTTCATTCTTTTTGCTTGATGCTCCTAAACCTATGAGCAGGTTGGCAACTCACGGTTTTATCAGAGCCCCTGGAGATATACAATGCACAGCACAACACTGGAGAGATTTGATTTGCTGCAAAGATTTTGCAAGATTTGATTTGTTGCAAAGCCACCCAAGGAGATTGTTTGCCCTTGGGCTGGGTCTTTCCCTTCCTTTGGAAGGTGGGAGGAGGTTGGTGGTCAGACTTCCCAGGTGGTTTACATGTAATACTTTTTAAGGAAGTACTAAAAATGAAATGCTTTAGTTTGTTATATGTTTTTTCACACATCATTGTTTGACTTGGGAGTGGAAACCCCTTTACTCAACTATATTTCAGAACAAGTCGTCTCAAGGGCTTCAGCAAGCAGGAAATAAAGAAAAAATTGTGTTGAGTAGCTATTGAAAAACTACAGTCAGTGGGCTTTAAAATGTTCCCCAAGTATTTTTGCATTATTCCCTAAATAAGCCCTGTGTAAAGCACTGAGCAATAAAAATAACTTAGATGTTAAGGTAACTGACAAGTATTTAAGCATCACCACTGCTGTTACATCAGAAATCCAACAAGGATTTTATTCGCATCTGTTCAATTTTTCTCTGTGAAGATTCCCTCATGCCGCTACTGGAAAGCACTGAGAAGCTCTACGGAGAGCTACGTGGGTGAGACTAAAAAAAAAATCTGCATTTGAACTTACATTGTTCTTTCTTTTTGGAGTGAGGAAGCTGTTAAGAGCATATGGGAAATGAGGGAACTTTAACTTTTTTCCTGCACACACTCTGTTTTTTAATAACTTCCTCCTAACAAGCACTTCTGGCATATCGGAATTTCACTGGGTATTTTCTTACACATAAATAGCTCTTTAAAGAACAAAACCAGCATTAGACGTTTGCTACTTTCAGGCCCTGGACCCTACTCACAACTACACTAAAGAAAAGTGGTGCCAGCCTTTGGCGGATGCTGCTGTTCCATATGCACTGGCTAATGCCTGGGCACGTGGTAGCTGTGGTGTGGTGAGGGCTGTCAGAGAGGGTCAGGGAAGGAGCTGCTGTGGTGTGGGTTAGACATGTAAGCCTGAGGCAGTGTTACCTTCTGAAGCTCTGCTGTTTGTCTCCCAGTAGCCAGGAGAAGAAGCAACAATAAAAACAACCTTTTTAGGCTTTCTTCATAAGAAGTAAATTGAAAGAATATTAAGTAAACAACTGTTCCACCTCCCCACTGAAATGTCACCTTTAGGAGTGGAGAGCATCTGTTCAATGAGCATGGCCATTCCTTATTATTTTCTGGACTTTTTTTGGTGTAAGAAGTTGTGTCTGTATGAAGCCACTGAGAAACAAGTTAGCTCCAGGTATGCAAAATGTCTCTTGGGAACAGTGTAAATGTTGCAACAGTACACCCAGAGCATGAGACGACTAGCAGGGATTCCTTGCTTACCGGTGGCAAGGGAAGCAGCACACGAAAGAAATGCGCAAAACATGCAGCTGAAAATTGCTCTCAGAATTGACAAGACAAAACGAAGCTGAAATTCTCCAAGATCTTGAAAAGTTTCAAGGTCAGAAACACTGCAAGGGTGAAGTACACCAGCATCAGCACGCAGCTAAAACAGAGGCAGGAGAGAATCCCTGTAGAGCGTGCTTTGATGCATGCAAAGGCTTACACTTGTATATTGGAGAAGGCACTTAAAATCTTTAAATAAAGACAAATAATGTTATGTTGTCCTCTTTCTTCACTTGTAGTATCAACACAGTAGGAAAAGCAGCTGCTGCCAATCACAATCACAACTGCTTCATAATTTCCAACCTCCCTTAAAATACGAATGTAACATATGTATCTCTGCACACATAAAATATGTATTTGCAAGCCTGCTTATTCAGAGATTTTTAAAAAATTTATTAGTTGATACTGATTCCTCTGCTATGGCTGGAGAACTGCAGTTTGTTATGCCAACATGAACTGCGGCAGCTCCCAAGAGGTAGGCCAGCAAGTACAATAATTGAAGGCTACCACACCGGCTTTTATGAAGGAAACACCTGCACACTGTTTCAGATACGCTTTGCATTTTCTAACTTTGCAAAAGCATTCTGTATTTCTTTATATATTGTGAAATCTCACATTAATGGGAATCACATGTTAATGAAGCATCTCTGAATATATCAAATTATAAATGATATATCGATATTTTGGGTTAAGTGCTGTTAATTGACAATGAGTGTTCAGCCTTTGTGAAACAGTACAAATTTTGAGATCTCGTACAGTTTTCTAGTAGTTCTACAATGAAAATAAATAGTGAATGTATTTTGAACTACTATACACTGAAATTAAAAATCAGAAATAAAGTTTCATCCCAATTTACATAACAGCAATACTTTGATGAAACGTTCACACTTTCTTTCAATGTAGCCTAAACTTAGAACTAATCTGAGACAGACACACCTCCACGTAAAAATACGTGAAATTCTGGATTTTCACACATTTTCGGTGTGTGATATGAGACACCTCAAGACATTAAGTACCCTTTGCCACTGAAAGTGAAGTGCAATGTCCCTGTAGAGCAGAACCTGATCCAAAGATTAGTTTTCTTTTGAAAAAGACATCTAAAAAACATATTATTCCATACTTTGTATGCTTTCTTTTTTTTTTTTTTGCAATACTAACTAAACCCTTTTTTTTCTACCCCATTTCTTCCGTCAGCTCCACATCACCCATGGGATTAACAAGGATCAACCTGGATTTTAGCTTCCCTTCTTCTCTATGACAGAACAGCATACAGCCAGAGCTCCAGTCAGGTCGTTACAGTATAAAACATGTCAGTCAGTACTTTCCTTACTACTGATGATGACACAAGGTGCAGAAAAAGCCCAGGCTTACTCTTAAGATCCTGCTGGTAGAATTCACGTTTGAAATGATTGTACAACCTAGTTCCTATTGTAAAGTACATTTTTTTTAATGAACCAAAAATAATTTCAGCAACACCAGTGTTCCCATACACCTGTGTAAAATAACCTCTACCATGTTTCTCTTTCTCCACAGTCTCATGTGAAGAGGTGCAAAAGCCTTCCAGGCAATAGACAACCAGCAAACACCACCACTCACCCAGTCTGTGAAGACGTGTGCATTAACACTACACTTACCACTCCGATGGGGAAAGCCAGAACAGCCATCATCCAGTCACGGAGGGAAATGAGTTTTTTCAGCTGCCTTTCTTGTTCTTGACTGTCATTTCCTTTAGTGAGAAGACTGGAAAGGTCGGTCAATACACAGATCCCGAAGAAGACAGCCTGGATAACCTGCAATGGAAAGGGGAACCCATCTTGAGTAGTGGAAACACCAGACTTTGGCAGAGAGCAGGGGCAGATGCAGGCATAGGTGAGGAATATTGCCTCAGAACTGAGGCGGGGAATGGGGAATCCTCAGTTGCTTCAAGATGAGTAGAATTTATTCACATAAAACATAAAAGCCACTTGCGCTTCCAGGCTGGAAGTTGTCTGGATAAGTACTGTATTCATCTAAACTACTTTTCTAACTGTTTGTCCAAAAGATTCACGTTCTGAGAGCACTGAAATAAATGCTCTGAGGAGGATATCCATGCAGGGAAAATACACTAATTAGATTGTTAGTAAGATTAAAAGAAACCTGATTTTGCTGACGGTAGGTTTCATGTCCATTACCTCAGCCAGAAGACGGTGGCATAGCCCTGCGCATACCTTGCTTTTCTTGTTTCTGGGGGAACCTGTGTAAGTAGAAGGACTGTTCCAGGGGTGGCATTCCCACCTGCACCTCAGACACACGCCACCTGCCTGGTGGCTGAACTGCAACGATCACCCTTGCTTCCCTCCATAAAGCTAGGCCCCAAAGCCACAGGGTAAGCCTCAGAGGTGGGAAAAGTGAGAAACGCTCCCTGTAAAAACAAAGGAAATAAAAAAGAAGAGAGGTTCTTCCTCCTGCGCCAGGAGCCGTATCTGGAGACCCTCCCTGCCCCAGAAGTGAAGAACGTGTCTGAGGCTCCCTCAGAGACTCAGCACGCGCCACAGGCGCTGACAAATCCGCCACCGCATTTCAGGTAATCAGCGACAGAACAAGCAAGTTGCAGGAGTTAGCCAAGCTCTCATTTAGTGACGGCTGACTACCATTTACCTGTCCGTCTCTTTTCTTGTGTTTATGCATCTGTGTGCAATATTGTGAGATTATCTCTTGTATTAAATTGGTAATTTAATCACCTGAACTCACCGATTTGGTTCAAACTTGATTTGGTCTTAGCTTGATCACTGCGTTTTTCTTCCTTAATCAGCTTAGTAAAATCGTAGTAAGTTAGCTCAGGAATGCTCTTGCCTGAGGACGTATCAACTTACTCATCCTTTTTAGTACAGTTCAGAAAAAGTGCACAGAGTTTGTTTACTCCCTGAGCTTGAAGCCCAGGTCACAAACCCACACGCATCGGGTAATCTCAGGTAAGAAATTAACAAAACACTGGCTTGGTTCCCAAATTGCACAGTGATTCATCAAAAAATATATACATACGCTTAAAATACATACTAGGTGTTTTCTCAAAAATGCCTGGAGTACTAGTGTAAAAGTCTAATTTTAAATCTAAGTGTTCGTCTGACCGGGAGCCTCACACTAAGGGGCAGGCCATCCGTACAAAATACAAATAGCACATGCATAGATTTTGCAAAATACAATTTATTAAGTGCACGTATCTTTGCAGAATTTAGACTATAATAAGTACTGTAAGAAAACACCTCAGGATAGGGGACACTAATTTGGAATGGGGGAGGGAAGAAGGAGGGAGAAAGGAAGGAAATACCAAACAGATGTTGACTACTAGAAAGAAATCCAGAGAAGTGTAATGGTTGGATGGATTAAAGTACATTCCCTTCCTCGACAATCCTCATATAACCCAAATACTTGTAAATTCTGGCTGTAAAGCTGTGAACCACAGATGACAGACGTTCAAATGGCCCCTGAATATCCTGTCATCAACACAATAAAGGAGCTGCTTGCAGTTCTGCTGCCATTGCCCCCTCCCTGCTGTAGCTCCACATAATTTGCTTGATAAATAGCACAGAGCATAGACCAGCAACACTACAAAACATTCACTGAAGCCATTAAATGTGACAGACTACTAATGCTGGACCTGAGTATTCAGCTAGAAAAAGGTATTATTTCAAATGACTGGTAAAGTTACCATCTTCTACGTAATACCTGAAAAACATTTTAAATAAAAGTTGGGGCTCCTTGGAGCTACATAATCACACAAACTTCTTATGCACTTTTTCATATTATTTATTTGAAAGAAGCATTTGGTAGAAAAAACTCTTCCCATACTCAGCCCTGTTTTCCAGTAGACAGATGGCCTATTTGGAGAGAAGGAATAGAAGGACTAATTATGTATTTGCTTGACTTAAGAGGAGATATGATACCATCTACTATTCGCTCAAGAGTGTGAATGCCAAAGAAGGAAAAAGATTTAAGACAGGACTGAAAAAAAGTATACCTAACAGTAATGAGATCAGTCTGGGTGTAAAGAAGTTTAGGCTGAGGGAGTTCTATCAGACCATGAAATAGTTTCTCAGAGGAAGTGGTGGAAGCCTCATTGCTTGAGTCATTCAAACTGATATTGGACAAAACATTCAATAATGTACTGCAGGGAACAATATTACGCTGGCAGGGCTTGAACAAGTGACTAATAGATTGTTTGCAGCTCTAACTACGATTCCCTGAAATGGTCTCTCTCCAAAGCAACACAGACTCAAACAATCGCACACCCACTTTCCAAGGGAATTGAAGTCGTACATCCACTAATCAATCATAAACCGAACAGCTTCTCTCCCCATTATCCTGTTATGAACACACCGTTTCAAGGGAAAATACAATGATATCATAGGGAATAACTGAAAACTCCTAAAGGGAAAGACGGTTCCCAAAGTCTTCAGAAAGTAGCTATGAAATAAACTGTTCTACAAAAAGATTAACAAATAAAAATCCATATAGGAAGGAGAAAATTATATATTTATTGAGAATTGTTGAACATTCAGAGCCAGTGAAAAAATCCTGTAGCGTTCAGGGATGAACATTTCCAGCTTTTTCACAGAAATAGCATGTGTACAAGCATTACTATACTTTCTTTCCTTTCTAGAATGTGCAAGAAAACCTGTCTGACAACTATCAACATTCAGGATTAGACTGAGGATGGCCAGAGCTGCATGAGTCTCAGCAGCATTAACTGAACAGCCAGAGTCAGTAACAATTTACATACTTTCTGGGTCTGGCATAGGGAAAGCGTTGCATGCAGCTGTTGGCGGCTTATTGCATGAAACAAATTTTCAAAGTCCAAACTCCTCAGTATGAATGCTGCATAACAGATGTAAAAAGTTCATAGCAAGGGAGAAGAAACTCCCTTTAAGCAATATTCTCCAAAGCACCCTGACGTTACCTCAGATTTAGGATCACATTTTCAAAATAAGGACCTTCTTTTGAAAATCTGCAGGTGGAGTATCTATACATGGAACAGTCCCAAATGTTAAGCAAACAAGTGACTCTTTTTTTTCTGGGAAATGTAAGCAGTAAGAGTGCTTTGGAGGAAATATATTTCAATTTTTGGCTCTAACTAGAGTTTGAAGGAAAACAGTGATTAGAAAATGACAAACACAATTTTGACAGGAAACAGCCACACCTTCCTTACACCATGTAACAGTGATAAAGAGGCAGAAACTTGTAAGCAGAGTATGGAAAAACAAGCAAATCATTGACACAGGTGTAAAATACTAACTTCCTGCTGACCCCATTTTTTCCATTGAAGCCTAGATGGGCAAATGCTACTGTGCTTGGTACTATAGTACCTTTAAGCTTTGATACGTAATCGCAAGTAATGGAAACGACCATCTACAAGTATTTTAGTAATACAAAACTCCGAGGAGAGAAAAAACTTGTTAAGATGCTGCCGGAGAAAACAGCTATGAATAGAAGATGAAACTAACCAACCAAGAAGCCTTCTCAAACAGTGTGATCTGTTCAGATTATGTATCAGAAAAGAGAGTTTTTATTGCCACTTATGAATGATTAGAATCAAGTAAACTAATTGCACGTGCCTGCCTCCTACAAGATAACAAAGTTTTGCTTCTGTAGGACAGTTTTTCCACAAAATGCTTGCTGAAGGACAGCAGCTCCCCACATTCCCCCTGACTTGATTTCTCAGAGGCAGCCTCTCACATTGAATGAGTGAAAATATATTTCCTCATAAACCTTTCTTCAGGCCATGCAGCCTCCCTTCTGCCCCATGATGTGGAGCCCCACAGTGCAGATATAAATCTCTGCACAACTGAGGTCAACGGAAATTCTGTCACTGTTCTTAACAAGACAGAAAACTCCTACTAAATTCACTGAATCTAGGATTTCATTGCCTGTGGACTGTTCTTCTTTCAAGCTAACTCGCAATCAGAAGCATTCTTTAGAGATCAGAGCAGGAGAACTGGAAAAGGCTGTGGAAGTACCACCATTATTCACAGGTACTTTTTGTTTTATCTTCTTTGACAATGGAGAATTCACTGTCCTTCAACATATCATTTTTAAAGATTACCAGCACTTACGAAGTGTTTCGTGTACTCCTCTATTAAATACAGCATCTGAGTAGGCTGGCAAATAGACAGGGCTGCCAGAATAAAACATGCGAGCAACACTCAAAACATTACCAAGAAATAATAAAAAGCATGGAAAATTAAGTAACTTTCAGATTTTGCAATCTGTGATATACAGAATATGGTCTAACTTCCTTTTTGAACAACAGGAATATGGTTTACAGCCTCAGAGTATCTGTTAGCGCTCCTTGTCACCTTGTGCGACTTTTGCTTTCCTTCCTCCAGGCTCTAGACATTACTATTTGACATGCAAATGTATTATGATTCAGCAATTAGGATGACTATGTTTTAAGAAACTGAGGTAATTTAAGTCACATTTTTCTCTCTTTGCCCTGAATGGACTCTATTTTTGGTTTGGATTGTAGTGTTTCAGACTGTACATAGGCACATGTGGACATCCTGTATCCTAGAACAGCAGCTCAACGATCTGAAGTTGCAACACACAGAGCAAGTCCAGGTAAGACAACAGCAACAGGGTGTTTTTGATAGCAAACGCACTGTGTTTACAGAACAAAGCCATGGGCTGTAGCTGTTTATTAATCCGTTACTACTCTTGACTGCATGAAGCTACCAATTCTCTTGTCTGCTGCCACTCCATTGCTGCTCACAGGCACATGGCTTTTACTCTTAACATTCCTCCTCCCCTCTCTGTACCTTTGTTAGTTTTAATAGCAAGCAGAAGCTGGACAATACATAATCAAGTGCTCATTCTTTGTATCAGAGAAGCCACTGACTTCAGATAAGAAAAAGACAAATCTTTGTTTACAGACAAATGAAAGAGGGATATAAAGACGTAAAAGCAAGAAACAACAGCATTTGAGGTATTAAAATACAGGCCAGTGTAATACGTCCAATTACTAAATTTACAATTAAGTAAACTGAAGTGCAAAAACCTTCAAAAAAAAAAAGGATTGTGTATTACACAGACTCGTTACTTTTTTGCAAGGAATGGGGAAGAAGACTTGTGTTTTAAAGCAGCATCACCCTAGGAGGTTCGCTGCCTGGTGTAGGCTGGGGCAGTCAGCCCTCATATCAGTTTGCGAGCAATCCTCTTCCACACTGGCTGCAGTGCCACAGCTGTTTTGGTTTTGTTTGTCAGAGCAAATTTCAACAGTGTCATAGCCCGCTGCAACACAGAGAAGGAACGCAGCCCCTGTGCATTAAACGCCAGCGGCCTAAGAAAGCAAATACACAACATACAGTCAAAAAGTAAGGGACAAAGGAACAAAAATAGAGTAAGCCAAAGGAATACTAAATGCAAATGCCATCTACTTTGCTCTGAGTTGTGTCATGGTTAGGCATTTTGAAATATGTTTTTCTCCTTTCTCTTTCACTTACACAAATTAGAACTTAAACTCCACCAGTAAAACATTACACTTATTTCTAACAGAGGAGCCATTAGAATTTTGGATAAGTGCTCATATTTCACACTGACGGACAGCCTTATAAATATCTAGCATTGTCCTCATCCAAAACAATGGCTCACATCTCCCTTTACAGCCTTCAGTGGGGGCTAGGCTCCTATAACCAGGATGTCACACATGAAGACTAGTCCTTACTAGGAAATGTAACTTCATTTTCATGATTTAGTCACACGACATGAACCAGAGCTTATAAAACATGCCTAATCCCTTACCATATGATATATGTTCAGGGACTGTTTTAAATATCCTTTACTTTCTACATAACCTCCTGCAGTCTTTTCCTCTGAAGCCCACCAGGATTGTTCAAACACAACCAATGACAGGGTTTTAAGCCAGTGAGATTTTATAGATACATGAAAGAATAAAGTCTATCATGCAACTGTTATGCATGGAAAAGAAACCTGTTTGACTCTTGGGTCTAGTTTTTATAGGTACTAAATCATTTAAACCCAAGAACTTAAGTACCTACCATGGAACTGTGGAAAGGGGACACAGCTGTGTAAGTTAAAGAGACCTTATGTTTCTGAGAGGAGAGATGCACTGTAAAATTCTGCCTGTTGGAACACAAGACGTGTTTTTATCTGGACAAACAGAAAAGCAACTTTTTTCTGGAAACTAGAGCAACTTAAGTAAGAAATCAGAAAGCCAAAACAGATGTGGGCCCCTAAAATGTTATTTTTACAGCATTGCCTTTCAGTCTCTATTAGAATTCACAATTTCCAGCAAATGAAATAAAAAAAACCTAATATATAAAATAACCATACTGCATACACCACTTCCTTTCTCTCTCCATCCTCCCTCCACTTTACCCAGAAAAAAAAAAAAAAACCAACAAAAAAACCCTTACTGTGTTACGCTTACTGGACAGGTTAAGTTTCAGACCATTCTGTCTTAACGTGATTCTTGGCTGTCTTGTAATGGTTTTCAAACACATGCAGCACAGTTCTTGCATGGGTAAAGTGGTAGTGCTAATGAACTTTTACGAGTAGTCTCCTTAAAACTGTTAGTATTTCTATAAGGACATTTATAATTTCTTACTACAACAGACTAAGCTGAAATTCGGTAAACTATCAAAAATATTTGGAAATGCTTTAATTTTTAAAGGCAAAAAAGCACATTTCATTATGCTTTTTACATGGGTAAAATGCTCCCAACAACAACAACAAAATTGCCCAAGTGGATGACAATTGAGAAACTCATTTTAAAGTACTACTATATCTCAGCTGTGTTGCATAGATGACATTTCCAGCATGATCTCAGCATGAGAGACTATATGCCATCTGGCTCAGAAGTGCTAACAGCGTGGAATCCACTACCACTATCAGATGAAGAGATGAAATGGACAAACACAGAAAGTAGTATCAACAAAAATTTGACCAGACGCTCAGAGAGTGTTAAATTTTCTCAAATCTTTTGCATTACTTTTAGCTGTGTCATTCCTCTCTAACCTCATGTCCACCCAGTCTTCCTTCTTCCTCTAAAAACTACAGGCATTTTTCTGGATGCTTTTGAGTTATAGATGCCTGAATATCTTGTTTTGATCTTAACTAATACACTCAAAGAAGCACTAAGTTCATTGTTCCAGCATTTAAGAAATTATTATGCTATTTTTATCTTTATCCTTTTGATTTTAAATTGTTTTGACTAAACTCATTTTCTAATAATCCCCATTTTCTTCCTTACTCTCTTGCACTGTGTATAGAAAAGCTGCCATTACTACTTATTGTATCCTGCTTATAAGACAGTATAATTTCATTAAACTTATATAATCCATTCAGCAAACATGTATAATACAGTTTATTCAGAATAGATTATGATTTTATTAGGTTATATCTCTTATGTTTCTCTTTGCTAAAGCTTAATCCTATTAGGATTATACACTGCTCAGAAGGTTATGTCATTATTTTGGCTTAAATGCTAGTTTTACACATTTCAGCATGATTGGTATAGTCTCTGCAGCAATGGCCTTGCACTCAACCAGCAGGAATGGCAGCTCTCTAGACAATGTTTGGGATAGCTAGCTAAGAAGCTAAGACTTGTTCTGCAGCTGTCTGTGCTAAACTGAGCTTTAGGATAGGGTTTCTGATGGCTGGAAAGTCCCTAGAACTTTGCAGGTTAATTACCCCCAAAAGAAATTAAATTTCATTAAATACAGAACTTTCTCAAAGAAACGTCTTGCTTAAAACTTCAGAAACTTCTGCATTGCACCAACTTTTTCATGTTTAGAAATACTGTTTGAAAGCCACTAGAGGGAAGCAACTTTGACAGACCAAACGTGAAAAAAAATATATAGCAACTTTTAAACATGAGAGTGACTGCTTTTGCTTTTTCTTTCATCCCTTTTTAATGAATAAGGTAATAGCTGCCTTCCAAATTGCTGAACCTAGAAAAGGCAATGATTTACATATCTCAGCAACATGGTTACAGAGCTGGAAATATAAACAGAAAAAGCATTATAATCTTCTGAGACACAGAAGCCTCAGTGCTGCCATACCATGTCTGCAGGAAATAAAAGGTTTTAATCCCTCTGTTTTCTGAGCACTATAAAAGCACTGATGAATGACTCCTCACACCAGTCCAGCAAGGTAGGCTATTAAGTGACATGGTCTCAGTCGGGCAGTTCTCCCTCTCTCCGGAGAAGGCATGGGAAGGAAACATTATGCCACCTCTTCATACATCCAGCCTACCAACATCACACAAACTAAGTCAGTTGCAAACCCACGTTGTGAAAAATCCTCGTCTCCAGTCAGGGTAATCTTCAGCTTTTGATTAAAGCAACTTTTCTTTCTTGGCTTACTGCTGCAGCAGCTGAAAGATAACTTACGAGGGACAGGTAAAGTATATTCATAAGTAAACTTATTACTAAAATAAGGATGTTTTGTAATTAGACCACAGCAAAGGATGCTGTTATTCAAGCTCCACTTGAAAAAAACCAAAAACAAACAAACAAACAACAAAAAAAAAACAGAGGATATAATCTTGTACATTAATTATGAAGCACGTGGTTAAATGAAAACTGATGTAACACGTTGCACTGTCCTCATAAGCAAGACTATTTTTACAAAACATTTCAAGCAAGGCACTATATGTTATAAAGAGCTGCATTTCAGGGGAGAAAAGAAGTCTTCATTATCTTCCATCTCTAATGAAAACATGGGAAAAACCCTGACATAAGCTAACTGTATTTAAATTAAATACTACGAGGGAGGTTGAGTGTTCAGTAGGTGTGTGGCATTTCCCCTGCTTACATTGTCTTTCACATGAATAAACTTCAAAGGAAACTGAGGATTAGTTTCCCGATGGTCCACTGGTGAAAGTGAGGCACGGAGCAGTGCACTGCTCAAGGTCACACAGAAAGTCAGCAGGGGAGCTGGGAAGTGGACTGTGGAACCCTGACCTCCAGGCAGCTCTCTGTCATTAGATCGTGCTGTTTTCCATGCAGCTGCGCTCCTGCTTACAGGGAGAGCTACTTCAGCTGCACAAGAGGGAAACACTCCTGGCTTTCCCAGAGAAGTAGCGTGGACTGTTTCTATCCCTCCAAATGCAGCCGTACAACCGCTAGTATAAATACAAACACTATTCCTCTTATGCAGCTCATATATCATAACTTTCAAAGACTTTTTTTGCTTAACTGTATCTTCAAAGTTTTCTAATGGTCAGACACTCTAATCCTGACTAGGTGACCTACTTGTGCCAACCAACGAGAGATACCAAGTCTGAAATATGACAGCTCTCGAGGGCTTGCCCATTACACTATTCCCACCTTCACTGTTTTTACACCTTAGTTCATAATAACAAACAATGATCTTGAGCAACATTAGCACTGAAGAAATCTTTTAAAAATTTATTCCTTCACTTGTTCTACTCCATATGAATAAGTCTGAGGAGCTGCAAAATCAGTGTGGTGCACACTTTGCTTCCCTGCATCCCCACAGGACAGGACGCTGGACAGAAGAAGCACGGCTACCCTACCTGCTTTGGAGGAAGGTCCTGAAAAAGAAACGGCATGGAGCCCTACCTTGCTTTACACACTTGTGAAGGCAGGCACAGCTCAAAACCCCATCCTTTCTTACTCTAACCAACATTTGACAATTTCTTGAGTTTCCAAACTGAACTTTCAGACATTGCTGTTTACCTTTTCTATTTTGCTCACTACTTTTCATTTCACTTTCAAAAGGAAGAGATGAGATTAACTGCAGAGAAGCTTAAATGTACAACCCTCTACATATAATGGGTACCTGCTTTACGTCAACTACCTGGCATCACACTAGGTTCCAAATTCATCTGATTTACACGCTGTCCATCCTATCATTGCACACATACCGACAATCAGAAGATACATTTTTCTTTCTCAGTAAATGCCACAATTTTAAAAATAAGCTGTCCCTTCTCCTTCTCTGAGAGACAGGAGGCTCAAACAACATCCCTTATAGCAGTAAAGAAAGTAGATGCTTCCAGAAAAGAAACCTTTGCTTTGATACTGAGTGTGTTTTTGATCCTCCACAGCAGAAAAAGCACAAAGAGGTACTTTGCAAAGCAACAGCCTGTAGATGTGGCAGCAGAGCACAGAAAGAAAGGCATCCATGCCTATCAAGGGACGTAGCCCACCGGTCAGCTGGGCAGATCACATCAGGAAACGCAAAAGTACCACGTATCCTCCGCTAAACCTCTTAGTACTCTAAGACCAACGACTCCATGCAGCAGGTAGGTGCGGTGCCCTCTGAATTGCCACTAGAGCTGCAATCGCAGTGCAGCTGGGGATAAGGGTTGTGCCGTGCACATGCTCAGCAAGCTGACTCACCAGAGGAACTCCCTGGGCAGTCCCGGGAACTCCCAGCCAGTTTCTGTGAGAGGAGATAACGCACCGAGAGCTGCGGGAGTGCAGGAGCCCGCCCCGGCCACACCACAGGAGGGATCCTGAAGATACCCTGGGCAGCCCCAGCCCGGCTTTGTGTCAGCCGGGTGAGCGAGGTCCAGACAGGGGCTGGGGAGGCAGGGAGCTCCCGGCAGCCCCGGGAACAACCTGGGCAGCGCCTTCTCTGCACACGTGAAGGAGCTGGTGACCCGGCAGGCACTACTTGTGTATTTAAGTATGTTCATCACTGGATGGGGCAATGCCTGCACACGGCTGAGACGCTGTAACTAGTCAATAGAAACTCATCATGCGTGCACTGGAGCGGTGGCGTGGGAACGCAGGCCAGCTGGATTGTAAGAATTCACGAGGCAGCAGTCTGGGGACTCTGATCTGAACCAGCTGAAAATGCTGTTACAAGGATGCTTGCAACAGAGCCTTGTATCACCACCTGGACAGCAACTGGCCACACTGTCACAACAGTGACAACATTTACACAAGAGCGTTACCTCGTGCGGAAGATCCACATAAATCAGGTCCTTCAGCTAACACGCACCAGTGTTTGTGTAACATGGATCAGAAGGGTCTCTATGAAAATGAGAGCCCACCACCATGCAAGTGGTCTGCAATGAAATCACACTCAGATTTCAAACATCACCCCAGGGCATTTGTCCAAGTAAGTGTATCTGATGCCACTGTCAGATTTTATATAAGGTACCTATAATTCTGACGTGCAGAATATATGCTCCTTTCCCAAAATACCTAGTAAATAAGCACATTCCAATATCCTGCCCCAGTCCTCACAACAGAAAATTGCTGGTTACACAGTTAATGTTCATAAGTGTTGGTGGTTTGTGGGCAATACTCATTTATTTAGATTCTGGCCATAACCCATTACAGCACCAGACACAGACATCACTGGTATGGACTAGGCACTTCCCGTGTTCAGGCCACCCATACATATGCAGCAAGAAACTTCACATGCGAGTCTCTGATCAGAGCTACTGACCTGCTCCGCTGGCATGCCTGTCCTGAGACTAACAGCCAGACTAGGTCGTGTTCATCCTCTAGCTTTTGATCAGCCAGGAATCCTGGCCCCGAGACTTGTTACACATTTCACACGACACAGTTTGAGCAGGGATCCGAGCCCCTCAGCCCTCTTGTCATAAGAGCAGGGCCAAGTGCCCGACACAGAGCTGTGACGAGTCCCACCTGGATGCTGCCTGAGGACCACTACATGGGACTCTTCCTCCTGCGTTCAGGAAGACTTGGTGGGGACTAGGCCTGGATCCACAAGGAGGTTTAGGTGTGATGCTGCACAGGGTGCTTCAACACCTGGCTCCTGGAGTGGAATTCACAAGCCTGAGTTACGCACACAAAATTCAATTTCCAAAAAGCAGCCCATAAAGTCGAGAGATATTTAAGCAAAAAATAACTGGTGATAGTAAGGAAAGGAATATGTCTGGAATCCCTCTTGCCAGGTACATGCATGCAGCACTGAAGTGACTTCAGTCAGTTACTTGTGTGAGACTGGTATTCACAGCTTGAAGCCCAAAAAGGGGTTAGGTGTGTAAAGAGTCAGCCTCTAGGGACTGCCTACTATAAGATATGGTGGAAGGAAAAGATAAATTACTGGTATCAACTTTTATGCAATGCCAAAAGTAAGTATAGTACTTGCTGAGAGATGCACCTTCTACACCTACTTCAACCCAAAATGAGCTTGAATAATAATTCCTAATTAAGGAAGACATGTATTAGTGAACATGCCAAAGAACAGGATGTTCACCCTTCCTGCTAAACTGTGCCAGTGTAAAAGAGAGCCCACTGATGTCTTTGGAGGCTTTATACTGAGGTCCCAATCCTTTGCCTACATTCCACATGGAACATTTATTTGCTAAAATGCTTTAACTTCATCTGGAGCAAGAAATAGGAACCAGAAATCAGGACTACTTCCTTCTGTCCCGTCCTTCTTCTCCACACAACATGCAAACTGGACAGAGACGCTCTTCTAGTACAGTTCTCTGTGAATGCTCTGTCTTACCATTTTCCTTTTAATTCAATACTTTGTCTAGGGGAAAACTTCTTGGTCAGAAAAACAATATATTCTGCAAGCCTCACTGCAGAGCCCAGATATATCACATTCCTTAAGGTATCCCTGAAACCTCAAGCAACACAGCTACCAGAGGTGTCTTCAGGTTCCACTCGACTCAACCAATTTACCTTGTTCCTCCCACCCCAGTGAAGGGAGGAGGCATGGCTGAGCTCTGGCCATGTCCAAAGCTCTGTATTATTCTGCTGTCAAGACGAGACCCTTTGACTTCTTCACTTCTATTTATAAACATAGTTAGGTATTACAAAAGCCAGACTACTTAACCATGAAGACTGTCAAAATAGATAATGTACTGTGTCTCACTGAATTACGAACTGGCTGGGTGCCTAGCCTTTTGACTTCAAAGGTCCACTCCATCAAGCAATGTCTTCTATCTACTTCAAAAAAGTTTTGACAACAGTTAACTGTGAAATGACTATGTGGATCATACAGATTATATTTGTTCATCATTCTGTTGGTTAACTGCAATTAGTTACTAGATCTGATGCCAACTTAGGAAGAGCCATGCTTTGCCAGAAAATGTAGCTGTAACCTTCATTCTAACAAGATATCGCTCAGTCGTCGTCTCTTGTGGTATCCACGCTGACATGCACTCAGAGAAGCGAAGGTGTTAACTTACTCTACGGGAACCAGTTGTCTGAGAAATTGTTTTCCTCACGTATGTAGGGAGCACATGTGCATCCACAGTGGGATCAAAATTAGTATTGCATTTCAAAGAGCAGAGTACTTAGTGTAGTAACAGTTACAGCACAGTAACTGTTTTTATGAGGCCCATGAAATTTTATTTACCTCAGTGAAGGCATTGCTTATATCTGCTTCCAAGACATCCAAGTCAGAAAACTAACAGCATTTAAGTAGGTTAATATAGGTTAATAAACCCATTAAAAGCTGTAATAAAATCTGCAACAAATATGGCAAATCTAACCTAGGTAGGAAAACATGCCCTTTCAAGAGAACGACACTGAAACAAAACAATAGTCCAGAAAATACACATCGACTCCAAGTTAAAATATCACAGCTTGCTTTTATATAAAATTGTACTAGCTAATCTTTTGGAGGAAAATATAAATTAAATACGGCTTTGATTTATAAAATGCTTGACATCTGATCGTTAACCTGCACACATGCACTGAATAAAGTGAAAGCACATTCTGCTGCCCTAGGAAGGTATTTCTTTTAAAGAGGGAGCTTTTATCCAGCTATGGATGTTGACAAAACATATATTTAATTTAAAAGCAAAATATGATATAGTATAAAAATACAGTAGAATTATCATTAATATAAAACCATAAACTTCATGAATTTCATCTATACAGTTACAACATTTGCCTCAATGCAAAGATAAGGTGAGCACATTGATACATAGTCAATCTGAAAAACAAAGACAAGAAATCAACAGCAGAAAGGAAAGCTACATATTTTAACCATGTGTTTACCAATCGTGTATGCTAAAAGGTAAACCATCATTTTGTGATTTCCATATTGTGTCAAAGAAAAATGAATCGGTTTATATCACAGCATTAGTACAGCACTATAAACGTCTCTCTACAGACATTCTTCTCACCCTTATTTTGTGGGGTTTTTTTTGGCAGTTCATATTTCCCGGGTTTTCAGACTAAAGCTGGAGAGAGCATGAGACAGACTCTTACCTCTCTAAACAGATACTCAAGAAATCAGAGCAGGAATCAGAAAGGATGTCACATACTTCATCCTAGGTTTCCCTTCACTTCAAAGCACTTAGACAATTTACATTTATTTTGCCTCTATATGCAAAGACAGTCAGCTTTAGACGGGGATCTTCGCTTTGGTATTATCAGACCTTTACCGCCTCTTCTTTTATAGAAACTGGAAGCCGATATGCGATCAAAGAGATGATCTACTTGTTTCTTGTTTATTTCTTATTTATATGATTCTAAATGTTGCACAAAGGCGGAGTGGGTGTGTGGAACTGTAATAAACCAGCCTATTTAATGGTATCACTGTACATGACTTGGCAATATAAATTGATTGTATACCACAAAATTTCTATCAAGCTAGAGATTTTTTAAAAACAACAGAAAGTCATAAAGCAGAGACCAACCGATCTTTGGCTACACTTAATAAAATTTGGTTCAGTCCTCAGAAACTACACAATGTGCTTATATCTTCTTAATTTCTTAATTCTTCTTAGAAGTAATCTTTCCTAAAGCTCTAATAAAAGAGATTTTCCTTACACGTCAACAAATTTATTCAGAGCAAAGAGAAGAGTAAGATTCAAAACTGAGAATTTCCCTATCAGTGGTCATTTCACAACAAGGCAGGAATAGTACATTCGTTAACTTCAGTGTCTATATAATAGCACAGGAGAAGTGAAAAAACAGCAAAGTAGGTAAACCCAAAGCCATTTACTGCCTTGTAATTCAAACCAGCACTTTAAATTCAGCTGGAAAAAAAAAAAAAAAAGTACAGGAAAAGCTACTGTAGCTGGACAAAAAAATAAAAGGTAATTTCCTTGTGGCAAGACATACTTAGGAAGCAGACTGCTACATTCTGCACAACTTCTCATTTCTTGGATGCAGCCTCTGCTGAAGAGCACTGCAGAGAAATGAGGCATGAGGCACCAATGCCATATAAGCATCACAAAACAGTCACACTGAATGCAACCTCCTAGCCAACCAAAGACAGAAAAAATGACTCTGTAGTATTTTGGAATGTAACCAGACTAGCAAGGGCCAAAACCAAGTAACAGAATGGGAAACTCTTCCTTCTAAAGAAATAAAAGCATATTTTTGCTACACTCCTTGTTATTTATTACACTAAAAAATGGTGAATAAAGTCGCGCATTTATTTTATTTCTAATAGATAATTATCATGACTGGTGACAGGCTGAATTTGGATGGAAACTGGAATACCTAAGAATTGTTCCAACCAGAATTTTGAACTGTTTTAACTAAATAAATGAACTTTAAATGCATTGCACATGCAAAGAAAAGCTTATAACAACAAATTGTGTATTTAAATCTGACATACTCAACAAATGAAATGTTTTCTGTAGTATGTAAAACCAGACTTACTGTTTCTTTTCACCATGCCCTACAAGATTTTAGATCTAGTAGATCTTATCCTCCCACACCTCATTGTTATTCGCAAATGAGGAGAAGGAAAACCAGCTTTCCTACTTTTTAACTCCCAGTTGGTTTCTTGGTAAATTGATTTTTCTTTATTCTGCGTGAATGGATTAGTTATTGAACTAAACTGATGAATAACAGGAAGAAATACTTTCTCTATGTCTGCAGAGAAGATAACTGTTGCCAAAAAAAAAAATTAATAATGAAGCAAAACCTAGCTCTGGTGCTTAAGCACTATTTTCAGTATCTCTGTGGTGTGGCTCCTCTTAATCTCTTCAGTAACACATATGCTAGCTAGACATAACAAGACCTACTGAAAATCCTGGATGTGTAGCCCATGCTCATAAATGAATCCAAAAATACACTACATCAGAATAGATGACAGATTATGAGCACGCATGCTACATTATCACACGACCAGCAAACAGGACTATCAACAGCGAGATCCTTAACAGGTAACATTATTGAGCAATTCTAAAATACAATAGAAGGACATGGATGTGTAATCATAGAAGAGTATTAACATACTGAAGAGTGGAGGTTTTCAACCTATTAGTCAGGACCCAGCTGGACAACTTCCTAGGAAACCTGGGTCAGTGTTGAGCACGATCTGAACAAGGGGTTAGACTAGATGACCTCCTGAGTTCCCCTCCAACCTGAACAATTCTATAATTACATTAAGTCTGGGTGGTCACATGAGGAAAAGTCTTTAGTCATGTCAAGGACTGTGAAATTTCTGCCCTGTTAGCAAAACACAGATACGTCTTGCATGACTGCATCTGATCAGAACATCTTGAACAATTCTGAAGTGTTTGCACAGTTTACCGAAGGACTTTTCCTATAGTCACTATAGGTTTAAACTTCACATGGGAACATTAGTGCAGATACTGCAGGAATAGTACTTGGTCTTACTCAGGTGTCTCCCTGCTGGTAAAGCACATTAAACACATTACTCATCTTGGGAGAAACCAGTCAGGGGTCTCACACCAACTGAGGATTTGAGCTTAAACTTGTATAATGGATTATCACTAACTAATATGTACTAGGTAGCATCTGGTTGCCATTTTGTATGCTCATATAGAAACAGTAATAACAAAACTGGAGATCATTCTGCAACTACAATGACAGCAAAGACTAGCTAGGCTCAATTCACCCATCGGAATAAAGACAAGCTATTTTTGCACATTTTGGCATGTTTCTGTTACTGACACTCAGGAAGAGTGAAGACAAGTAGCTGGCTATTTCATGGACATTTGCTGCCTAACAGGTCAGCATGTTCTCTGACAGTTCACACAGTTACATACCAGTACTGCCTTTTAAAGCTGCTGTTTGATTTTCAAATATAATCACAGGTTGATATCTCACCTCTCTGGTACCTGTCCAAAATCTGCTTTTACCTCCACAAAACCAAAAGACATTGAAACCAATATTTTTGTCCTTTACATGTAATTTTACAGTCCACTATTCTCCAGTCATATAAAGAATTCTTACTCACATCCTGTGTCCAACTTTTGGTTCACATTAAGATGATGCTACTCATTCTTTGATGAGGTCTTCATCATGGTATGTGATCCTAGATCTTTCCAAGTCCTGGTGCCAGCAGCAAACTGACACCAATTCAACTTCTACCAAGATTAAACACTTGTTGATTAAAAGTTTGTTACTTAAGTATCTTTAAGAACTTTGTCACTTCATTATCTGTAAGACAACTTACAGGTGAAATACAGCACTAATGTATTTTCTTGAAAAAGTCTATTAAGGTCTTGTAACTAGCCATTCCAACAAATAATTGTGTATTATCAAAGGGCTTATCAATTTGGGGAGTGTTCTAATGAATTTCCATAGGTTTTTCATTGGCATCTGTGTGTAATGTAGACAAGATGCTAACAAACTAGGATGGAAATGTTTTCTTTTCACTTTGTGAAGTCATTTGTCAATAAAAATGCAAGAGACAAGAAAAGGATGTGCATGAGAGCATATAGTCACAGAGTTATTTTTCTCTTTTGCTGGTAAATGCTGAAATCAAAGCTCCTGTTTGTCTTGGGATATTAGAGTCACCTTAGAGGTGTAGACTTCAAAAATTGGCTAGCCTCAAAAGAAGTCCATCATTCTTTACTGTTGCTCATTAAAACTGATCAACAGAGAAAGGACCCAGAATCTTAATGCCTGTTACAGCACCATAATCACATCTATTGTGGTCTGTGGAGATACATTCAACTAGAATAGAGAACAAGAACATGGTGACTATGGTAGGAGGGACTGTTTTGCTCCCTCTCCCCTTACAAAAAATCATGACCTACATCTCCTACACACATTCCACTTCACAAACAACGTTCACCCACATTCTCAATATACATCTCTTTACTTTTCCTCCTCTGTCCAGCCCTGTAGAACATTCTGGGTGAGACCTCACAAGTGTGTACATTGTCTTCCTTGAGCTTTCTACTCCACTGATGCCAATGGATGCCTAACTTTAACTGCAGAAAGTTTTTGAAAAATCCCACTTTTTCGAATCATATGTGGCATGAAATGAATATGCAAAGCCTATATGAAGGACTTTCAGATAAGTCACTCTGAAGGTCCATAAACAAGTCTTATACGCCCTGTGAGGTGAAATTCAGTTTGTTGTTTTTTTCTTAGTTTTTCCTGGACGTTCAGAACATTTGATAAAATATACGGATGCTAGCTACACATCCTGCAAATTAAGGTAGGAAATACATTCTAGCGCAGTTATACAATATCATAGTACTGGTTTATTTGAAGAAACTGTGAAACAAATTTACAGCTGGTGTTACAGCAAAGCACTCCTCCTTTTAACATTTAAGGCTCAGACTTCAAAAGAAATCGAAAATGAAACCTACTAGCCTTCATAACACAAGGTACAAAGCACTGGAAAATTATGTTTTGTTATACTTTATAACATTATCCAATGAAACAATGGCAGCTAATTCCATTGTTGCATTTTATGGACAAACTGAAGCACAAAGATAACAAATTCTTCTGTGATGACACGTTAAAGCACAGGAGATTCTGGAACAAGAAGACAATCAAAACTCCTGACTGAGCTAGACTCCCTGAATAATCATTTTGCCCTTGATAGAAGACAGTTGGCAGAAATTCTTCAAGATCTGAATACCTGCCTCCCTTATAGACATCTTTGAAAGGTCATACTTAAATATAGAAATACGCACTTCTAAATAAACCCCTTGCTTTTTCCTCCTGCTGATAAAGCTATGCCCACACAGTAAGTCTATCATGGAAAAAAGTAACTTCCAGGTGGCAACAGTGTATAGTTATGGACCCTGGAAACAACTGGAAAAGATGCAGTAGAAATTTAAGGGTCTCCTCCATGCTTCAGTTTGCCTATTTACCAGATTAAACATGTATTTCTTTCTAACTGGCATCTGCTTCATGTGAGAAAGAGCCTTCAGCCACCCTCGGTCTTACCTACATCTACATACAAAATGAAAATAATATACTAGCAATATCAAATGATAATGATGTGCATTCACTTTACTGAGATGTAACTGGCAACACAAGGTGCAAGCCGGAGGCTTTAAAATGCGATGAAGAATGCACAGAAGTTCAAGCACTAACAAAGCTAAATTCTCAACTCATTTGGAAGAAAGAACAACAACAATAAAACTAGAGTAATTTTCAAAGTGAAATTGTCAGAAGCAAGTTTGGACTATGATTAATCCAGAATATAAACACCTAAAATTCTTTTGCTGCCATGATTGTTTACTACTAATTAAGCAGATAATTTTTTCACACTCCATTTGCAGCCACATCTTCTGTTTGAAGTGTTATAAAGATGTTGTGTTTGGCCAATACAGAAACAAACACTTGTAAATTTCCCTTTTTGATGGTTCCACACTTTGATCAATTCAAAGTGAATTTTATGACTTTTATGACTTCAGAAAAACTGGCTTTTAGATATTTATTCAATTTCCTGGTCTTGAGCACAGTGAGAAATGGTCATATAAAATGTTTGATGACCACCAACTTGGGCTCTTTTCATTGTTGTTCTGCGTCACAGTTGATGCAAGATAAAAATAAAGCTGTGGAAAAGTCAGGTTAAGTACGAATATTGATATTGCTTCCCTTCGCTGCTGTGGTTCTTTTATAAGGTATTTTGACATATTTGGTGAACAGAGAAGGTCCGAAGCATGCTTTGTTCACAGATCTGCCAGAAAGAGGACAAGAGGGATGTTTATAATGGAACTGGGACTGACTACTTTAAGCTTAAAGCTCAAATCAGATAAATTATTTAGGATATAGATTTTCAAATGAAAAAAATCTGAAAGCTGCTCTCATATGATTACACATTTAAATGGCAGATACTCTCAAAATTAAGTGTATCTGGAAGCTATCTACTATGCTTAAGTGAAGTCCTGCAGAAGCAGACACATGACCTTACCTGAGTGTCAAGTGCAAGGTAGTCTTCCAAGGCTGGGGTCCAGCGCAGTATGAACCAAGCGCTACAGCAGAGTAAAGCAACTGACACCAAACCTTGCTCTGTGATTCAAAAAGTTTGTTATTAAGGTTCACTTGCTCCTTTTTGATATTCTTCTAGTATATGATTTTGCACCTTCAGACTCTCTTTTTTGACCAATTTTCTTTAAGTCAAAGAATTTTTAAGTCCACATAGCTGAAAGAGATACTAGGAAATTATCCAGAAAAGATTAATTTCATGCTCTGGGATGGGAATGCAAAAAATGTACTCATAAAATATGCTTGGAAAAGAGTAAGCCATAAACCCTTATTGTCCCCGCAGAAAAGTGCTAATTAATGAGATGACTGAAAATCGTAAACATAAATCTAAAAAAAATATAAAACAGTTTGTGAATTAACTTGACACATGTTCCACTTCAGCATGCCAGCACAATACTTTCTGTTGTACCCTGTGTCCTTCTTTGTTTTTACACATAATTGTAAGAACACATACATGTATCTGTCTTTACATCTCAAAACCTTTGGGCTATGGCTGGCATTGCTTTTCTTCCTGAAACTGGGTGAACCGCTCAGCAGCTACGAAAGCCCGATCCCTCCTTCTGGAATTCTTCATGGGCTGCAGCAATGCAGCAGCCGCCGGCTGCATTTCTGAGCAGGGAGAGGAGCACACCCAGCCCGACCCCACTCTCCTACATGAACACAGACGCTCAGGAACCAAGTGGCAGACTGTGTGTAGGCAGTGCTTAGCTGTGAGGTCTCTCCGATCTGCCCACGAATGCTCCCCATCTCCCCCGAGAGAAAGATGGTGAGCTGCACAGAGCAGCCCCTTGGGCCACCACTCCAACAGCATAGCTACAGAGCAGCAGCAGCAATGAAGTAGGGTCCCTACGCACAAATGCAAGTCGTTCATAGGCTTAAGTGTTTACATAACCACAGTCTATGAAATACACTAATAAATATGAGCACGTACAAAATCAGAACTGGAAAGACAGCCAGAACAATATGTTCCTCTCTAAAGGACACAGACAACAATCTCAGCCCAGCTTTCGAGAAGAAACCTTCTAATATAAAGGCCCAGTTCAGGAAAAAATGGCCTTTATTCGTGAGGATCAGGGACTGAAGAAATACTGACAATACATTTTTTGCAGTCTTCTCCACTGATCCTTTACAAATTTTTAAACAAATAACGAATAACAATGTTTGAGAAAAAATTGTCCAGCACAAGTGAAGCAACAATCCACGGTCATGAAATGCATTCCTCATTTCTCCCTCCATTCAACTCTGCAGCTACATGAAGACAGCAACACAGTAAACAAGCCTCCTCCTCCCCAACACACTTCAAGTCATTCTTCCCACACACAGCTGCCACTATCATGCATATTTCAAAGCCTCCATCTGGGCTTGACAACTGTACCTTCCTCTCTTCCAGCCAAAAGAAATACACGTCCTACTCAAACACGCATGGACGATATCACGCTGTTTATTTCAGAAAAGAAACTGCCACTGGTGTTCCACAAGTGGGTCATGTGGGTGGAAGCCCCCATGTTAACCTACATGCTAACCGCCTAGGTTAGAGCTACCGTACATCCATTTTTCCCCCTTTCCAGCTAGAAGTTGTCTCCAGGCAGAATGTGGGGATTCATGGTAGTTGTCCAAACTGCTGAATGTCTGATTCTTCCGGATAAACATCTACTGCTCACACAGGGATTAACTTCACAGTGTATACTCAGCAGGTTCAACATCTCCCAGAATTTCTTGATTTATGCTGCATGTGCTACACAGTGCAGGTACACCTCCTTCTGTCCGGAAACAAGCAATAAACCCCATGGATGCTGCTGACTTTGAGAATGCCCTGAACTTGGCATACACAGGGGCCAGATCTCCAGTCTGGGGCCTCCTCCTTTTCTCCTGAAGGTCAACTCTCTGTGCTACAGCTATCCTTGATGCTCTGCTGCAGTAACCTTCCACTCTGCACTCACAGTAGCAGCCTACATTCTGCCATTTAAGTAGCCATTTCTCTCTTTCTCCCTCATTAACAGTCTGGCTACAGCACATCCTTACTATAGCATCAAATACACCTTTCTAGATCCACCATGCAAACAAGCACCCTGCCTCTTCCCATCTCTTGCTCTGCAGCAAGTTGAGCACAGTGCCTGTAGCAACACTGGAAGGGATGAGACCAAGGTAGGACATGGGTCTTCACCTGGAGAGCAGAAGAAGCTGGGGCCAAAACAGGAGTCAGAGTTGAGCAAGGTTGCTCCCACTCTGCCAAGGGGTAGCAGCTGCTCAGTCCTTCACTCACACCCATCGTGTCCCCTACAAACATCCACATGCTTCCCACCTCTTTGTGAGCAGCAGCAGCAGCAAGTGACTCGGTGTGTGTGACAGGGCAGACTGGAGGGGGGGTTTCATTTTCTGGACAGTGCTACTTGACTAATCAGTCACAACTCCAGCCTCACCCCATCCTGCAAAAAAACCCAAAGACTGAAGGGACCAATCACCACGGATCACCTCCTGGACCACCTGAGATTAGTGATGTTTGAAAATATAGATTATACACCTAAGATAGCACCACGAGGATTTTAATGACTATATATCCAGACAATCTGATGCCCCTCTGCAGAGGGATGTTGTGAAGCTTAGTTAGCTAGTATTTCCTAAGCGCTTTGAGAAGCTGTAATAAAATAAATTGGCACTACAAAGCAGTTTCACTCTTAGCAAGATACTTGCTAGCAGGATTTATTAATTTTATCCTAAAGAGAAATCAGAAGATATCCATCTACATGTGCATTGCTTCTTTCTTCGAATGATGGAGAACTAAAGAGATTGTATGGAAATACGTAACATAAGTACATGAAGTAAATGGACAAGGTTGGCTATTTGGAATAGGCACTCTTCACACATTTACCTATGTTTTCTTTTGGGAAGACCACCAAGAAGGAAAACTGTAAAGCAAACTCCAGCAGAAAGATACTAGATACTTTCCACCGAGAGCACTCACTCATTCTAGGTGCTATGGAAGAGATGTGGCCTAGATCTTCTGCCACTCTGCAGCCACTGCCTGTCTTCCTATTTTAACAGCATTTCCAACAAACTGAGATATGGCCCTTAATTTCTATAACCTGATGATTCAGGCTTTAAAATTTTTCTTTGATATTTCTCATAGTGCTTTGGAGGTCACCCAGGCATTTTATACAGACTGCTGGTACACTTAATCATTTCAGTGGCTTCCTGCAGTAAATCAGGAGACATTATATTAATAAAAGATGGGGCTGTTCCAGGTCTGATTCATAATGCTGAATGCCCAACTACCTGGCTTAAAAGAGTCCTTCAAAAAGGTCAGTTTACTCTAAGGAATTCTGAATAGCAAGGATGTGTCTTCTCTGACACAAGACTCCTGCAGAATATACATACCCTCAAGGCCAGCAACCTGAAGGGTGCAGAAGACACTGGAGTGATTCAGATCCAGGGCTCAAAGATGTCTGGACCACAACCCAGCCAAGGAGACCTCCTCTGAAAATGTACCACTGAGATACAGGCACACCATGCCAATAAGCATCTCATTCAACAGTTTTACCCCCATTGCTGCATTTCTTTGTCTGACAAACTCTATTTAGTCACATTCATTGAACACATGACCCAAAACAGGCAAAACATCAGGTCTAAGAGAGAAAGACTGTCCAAGAGTAGACTTTGGTTGTACCATATTCTGTACAGTTACCACCCTGTAATCAGTATGCACCTAAAAAAATAAGAATAAAAAAAAAAGAGATCAAACAGTTTTCAATGAATACAGCTGGCAAAATATTGCTGAATGACGATTTCTCACTGCAAATGCTGATCTGTTTGCAATGTAGTTTTCTCCAAGTATCTTAATGAAAACAATCAAGTGTTTTGTTTTCACTTGGTCAGTCCAACTGCACTGAAACCATGAGTTTGAAATACATACTTTTTCTAAATCTTTTTTTTCATGAGAAATTGTGATACTTCTTCCTGTAGAAATTCACAATTTCTAAATTTAAAATCACAGCAGAAGAGACTTCAAAAAAAAAAAAATACAACCCACAAAAAAAATCTTCAACATTTCAGGGTTTTATCTCGCAAAGTGCTGTAAACCCTCATATTTCTAAATTACTTGCAGCATGGTGTGGATGCTGAGTATCACCTCCCGTGCAAACTAAGCAGAAGGAACATGGATAATACAGAGAGAATACCTTCCCATTAGCTGCCAGAAGTAATTCCAAAATACCTCTTAAGATCCACAAATCTTTTGTGACATTTTTTCATTAGGTTGTTGTGAGTATTGGTTCCAACGGCATGCCACGCAGACAGAAACCTGTGGTAGGGCAAAAGACTCCCTGCAACAAGTTGCATCAAGACAAAACTGCTCCCTTCACAGCGATGCTCCCAGCCTGCAGCCCATCCCCATGCTGGTCACAGGGACGAGACTAACCAGGCAGGCTAAAGACCCTCTGTGGTCATACACTGAGTGCTCCTTGTTCCAGCTATCACTTGACAATTTGGCTGACATATCTTGAAAGACATTCTTGAGTCTAAACCACCTAGTCAAGGCAGAATTTTATTTTTATTGAAATACGTTTCAGAGACTTGATTTTACGTTACGGACTTTACTGGGCACTGTACTAGAACCCAAATCTGCCCTCCCTAATTAACTACTCTGGTGATAAATTCAAACCACAGGTGGTCTATGAGCTGCAGGCAGTGTTTCAGTCAGTTCACTCTTTTTCCAGGGAAATTTCAAGCCCCTCAGAATTGCTAGGTTATGTGATAAAAGGCGTACGTTCACATACACAAAGGTGCAGACGGAAACCAGTGCCAGAAACCGGAGTCCAACCATGGGCCACAGCGGCCATGCCTCTGTGGTGTCAGCACCTGGAGCAAGTGAGGATCTGTAATGTGAGGGTCAGTGCATGACCGCTTGTGAACATCCAGCCAGACTGGCGGGTGAGTAGCGAAGAGGCTTGGGAGACAGGTATTGAAGCAGCTGTGAGTCTCAGCTGGGTAACAGTGGGAGGAAAGGGTCTGCAGGGTGGCTCCAAGCCAACCGCTGGAGAGACCATGGGATCTGGGGGTCAGCAGAGACACCCGTTTGTGCACGTGTGTCTGTGTGCGAGGTAACTGGAGAGGAGAGCATGTAACGTCTGCTCCTGGGGGATCCGCAGCGTGCGCCCTTGTGCGCTGGTGGTGTGTGCCAGGGGGGCTGCGGACCAGCCACTGGAGTTGGCCTGCTGGCCTCGGGGGTTTGCAGGCACAGGTGCCAGCAACTGGGGACACTGAGCAGGCAGGGCCAGTTACTAGGTCAGCTGAGTGACTACAGCCCCTTACTGCGGGCAGTCACATTGTATTTCTGGATGCGTTTCCCACCAGTGGGCCTTCACCCTGATCAGCAAGAAACAGGAACAGGATCAGGCTGCTGGCGTTGTTTGTGTGTGCGTCAAGTGCTGAGTGTTTCTGTCTGTGCTGACCCCCGTGGCAGGCCATGCAAACATATATACATGTATGTATGTATCATATATATGTGGTTTTGTGTGTGCCTATTGGGCACTTATTTGGCCTTGCTACAGGCAGGACTCAGGGGCATGGAGCTATGGCAGGCTTGTCTCTATCAGACTACCTGGTTCAGCAGCCCTGAACAAAAAGGAATATTCTTCCATGTAGGTTTGACTACAAAGGTACCACTGTGAAATGCAGATTTCCCTCTTCCCCTATTTCTATATTCTGAAATGCAACAGATGTGTCCGCATGCACTCCCAATCCACCCACACGAACAAAGAATAAGTACTTTTATATGTTCACATGAAGAAAAGAAAGCTTTCTGTATTAACAACAGCAATGGCTGATAAGCTAAGCAATGTTTCAGAATATTTTTGTTCATCTCACCAAATGCACCAGATTTCAAACCTCACAATTAACTATTACGAGATGAGTTTACTTACTAGGAAATATGAAATACAATTAAAAGAATTTTAGCATCTCATTTAAAATATACAAATTGTAAAAAAGAAAAGATGTAAAATGTCTGAATAAATAGTGATTGCCGATTCCCTATATCATTTTGATTTTTCAACTGAAACATCAATTTTTATCAAGGACCTGTTTCTGAATTGGAAAATTTATCATAAAAAGTTGCATAGCAGACTGCCAAAAAGAGGTAAGATTTTAACACCACAACAAACATTAGGCTCTTGATCCGTTAGGCTTAACACTTACGGGTGGTTTTTCCTGTAACAAGAATGCTTAAAAACTTGTTCAGAAACAGAAAGCACAGCTAAGACTCTTATGTAACAACATGATTCCAAATGTGGTTTCTTTAAGGCTATCACTAGACTGAAATCAAGCTTTTCTGGTGAAAGATGGCTGATTCCTCATTGTTAACGGTCTACACAGGGTGCTTTAAGAAGACACAAGAATGACACTAAGTAGATCAGGTATTTGTGATGGACAGGATGAGGATGCAGAAGACAACATAAGACAGTGAATGCACAGGGAAAAAGTCAGGATGTGTGAATGGTAGGAAAAGAGTATAATGAGTACTGCGGGGATAAGAACAGAAGCACTAGATGGGAAAACACAGGCTTCTGGAAGAAGACTGGGTGTGCAACTGGAACTAGGAAACAGAACTGAAAGATCATGGACACTGAGCTGTGTAAGAAGAGATTAGAAGGAATGGGGAAAGGGGTTTTGCACAGGCAGGTACCCATAAGGAAAAAAGGTCAGAAAATACAGTGACACCCAACAGCAATGTGAAACTGAGGAGCCTGGCTGGGTGATAAGGGACACAAATGGAACAGGACAAAGTGGGAGTACTTTTGTTCACAAAGCCAGCAGTTGATGAACAGAATCATCCCCTGCACATCCTCAAAGACATTCATGCTTTGCTTATATGTTGTTGGTTGAATTTTAAAATCAAGAAGTTCAGATCCCACTGGCTCAAATCCCCAAACTAGTAAGAGGTCCCTCTGACCTTTTCTAAAATACATCTGCATAAAATACATCTCATAATTTTAACTCAACCTCATACTTCATGGGGAACAAAACAGCTTTTAATTAATTTGGCAACACCATTTTAGTAGCTCTTGTCTCAAACCACAAGAAAAAGAAAACAAAACCTAGCTTGAAGTGCCATATGACTTAATAGCATAGGATACTATCTCTGGTAATTTAGAGGTGTTTAGCTTCTGAAATTATATTGGCATTGAGTCAAGGAGATTTGAATACTAAGCTTCTATAATCACATGTTAGAATTAGAAACAATCATTAGCTTCTTAATAAATACAGGAATAACCCTTTCTAGCCTTGGTATGTCATGACACAGCTGACCTGAAAGCCGTCTGCTCTCCCTTGTTAGCTCGAGTTCTTTGACACTCATAAACTCAACAGTGTCTGGTACCTCAAACCACGCAAACCATACCATCTATGGTTCATTAATTGGTCGCCTAAACTGACTTCAGCAGTAACAGGCCAATTTACTCTTTTATGTGCACAGCACATGGGAGAGACCAGAGCACAGAGTAGCTTTTATGAACATAGTTTAATATTTTCATATTATGTGCCGCACGAGTAAATAACAATTATGTCAAACGTACACACAGATGCATATCCATCACCAAACTCCGCAAATCCCTTCCAGCCTCCTGAATGCCCAGTTTACCAGTACAGTGTTGTGCACCAGTTCCACATGGTAAAGGTTTCCCTCATGACTCACACGTTCTTAGGACTCATTTCCTGGGACGTATAGGAACGGAGCTAATTGTGTCCAGTGCACATGCAAATTCTCAGCTCTTGGAACACAGCTAGAACAAGTAAACTAAGGTCAAGTAAGTTTTCACAGCATGGACTTTCAATCTGTTTGTTAGCTTAGGTGAACAGCAAATGGGGACCTCTGCATCCGTCAGTGCATACAGCTTCCAACTAAGGGCAAAGTTTTGCAGGCACCCTCCGCTGCACAGAAGAGCGCTAAGCCAAACGAGTTCTGCGCAGGGGAGTGACACTGTGCTGCCAGTGGCAGGGGGGGCTGTGCTGGTGTGTGGGATGAAGAAACGGGGGAGAGGACAAGGAAGGGAGGAAGACTGAGGGAGCTAACACATGCTGATTGGGGTGAGAAATACCAGCCACTTTGTATCTCCACACCTTGTTTTCCCTCATTTTGTCCTCATACCTGGCAGTCAAATACCTAAATACCAGTTTGTCCCACGTCAGAAGGTGCACTCTCTCACCCCAGTACAAAGTGCTGTCATCTCTTCCTTTTCTCTCCCACTTTTTTCTACTTGCAGCCTTCACAGAGCACAGCCTGCTGAGCCTGCACAAGCAGTTGGGCATAAAAACTTGCATCTAGGGATGACAGTCCTGCTGCAGTGTCTCAAGATCACACAGAGATGCTAGCCTGAACATTAGCTGCTACTGCTTTAGCCACAAGCCTGTTAAGCATCTCACGGAGAAAACATTTATCTTGCATTCATGCATTTTATCAGTTTATACAGCAGCATTAAAAGCAGCTTCTTTTCTTCCTCTTGCATCAGAAGCAAGCACATTTAGGAACATATGCCACCTGTGCTCTGCATGTGGAACTCCCACTCCTACTGAATTCTAATAATACTAGCAATAATAATAATAAATAACATTTTGTTACTTATGTGCTGCCAGGGCCAGAAGGCTTCAAGACACCTGATAAAATATATACAAATAGAGGAAAGGGAAAAAAAAGTAAATTTGCCCTCAGGTAGACAAAGAACTAGGTTTAAAAAATATATATACACATACAGACATCACTGCTCAAAACCAAAAATAAGCCAATCAATTCTTAACAGAGTAAAACCGGAATTCCTTGCTAAGTCCTTAAACAACCAAGTCAAACAGTCTGAAGCATCTAGCAGCATTTGTGGAGGTAAGCTTCAGTTCTCTTAAATTGTTTCACTTAAACTAATTCATTGCAAAAACACACCACCCCTTGTGCTTTGCTTTATAAGACAAGCTAGCAAGGAATTAGCAAGAGATTTGACATTCTGCTCTCCTGCACATTCTGTTCTACTTTATCTTTATCAGGTCACTTAATATTCAGCGAGAACAAAAAAAATGCTACCAGTTTTAAGCTACACTGTAGGCAGTCCTGAAACACCCTGAAACAACCAACCTTACAGACAACTGTGGCAAAAATACCTGAGCTATGTCAGCTGCACGCAGATTTCAGTGGAAATTAAGATATAATTGCACCCTTTGGCAAGTACTTGTTTGGAAAACCCTACTGTAAACAGGATGCTCGCAAGGACAGTGGCAAGACAGGATGTTCAGGGAATGTAGCATGAGGTATTCAAATGTATTTTTCAAACCTGAGAGGGAAAACAGAATGGACTTACCTAAGTTGCCAGAAGGAGCCTCCACACAAATGAAGATCAGGTTCTGCCTTCCTCCCAGCACTTCATATGAGCTTAACCTGTTTCCAGTCAACAGAATCTCTAAATTTTGCAGTATATTGCAAACAAACAAACAAACAAAACCAACAAACTGCCAACTATATGCCAAGACAGTGTAAAATATCCTGAGATAACTGGTATATTGCTGATGAAAATCCTCAAACCACTTAAACCCAGTTCAAACTCGGAGAGGGACTTGTTTTTAATTCTTACCAAAACATGTTTAGTTATTTTATTTTACTTTAGTTTATTCCTCTCTGAAATGGCTGGAAGTTCTACTTCAGCTTTCAACTGTTTTTATTTTCCTTTAGGCTGCTGCTAACTTTTCCATCCACTAAAGTGAAACATGCCTTGTTCAGTTGCAGTAAATTTCACTATGCTGAGTTTTAAAAAATCTTGCATCTTACATAATAAGAACGTAACAAAGGATGTAAGGTTTTGAAGACCAATAACAAATACGGAGCTTTTGAAAATACGGTATTGGGAAAATGTAGTTATTCAAATAAATGCAGGTGAATAAGGCAAAACTTGAAAAAGCTTTGGTAAGAAATAAGAATACTTTCCATATTCACCCCATTCAAAGAGCGAACAAGAAGTTTGTGCTTCACTTAGGTCTTCAAAATAAGCCAAGGTATTGCCAATATACCTTATAAATTCTACCTTATTTCTACCAAATTCTAACAATTCTACCTTATAAATCATATATATATATGGACATCCAAGGTGCAAAGACCAGGCCTCAGACTCAGAAAACTGAAAGAAAAAAACATTTATTGAGAGGAATTAGATGCTTTACATGTGTATATTGTAAGCAATAACATCCCTTTGGTTTCAAATATAGGAATGTGTCCAGTATTTGTGGATTTACTACACGTGAATATTTCTTTTGCTCTTTAATTCTGCAGAAAAAAATATAAACCTGTCACTGGTGTTGGTCTTTTTAACGTTTACTGACTGGAGTTGCATTAGCAATTAAAACTCCAAATGACAAGGAATTCTCCACCTGTGCTGAGCTCCTCCCAACACCAAATTTTATATTAAATTAGCACAATTAGAAAAGCATTTTCTCGATATCACATTCGGATATGCAGGCACTGACAACTCCAATTATTAAATATGGAAAGTTGCAGCACAGAAATGACTGCATATAATGGAAGAAATCTGAGATATTCTTATTTTATTGCTTTGTTCCCACACTTGACAATCTCTTGTAATAAATCTGCATTATATCATATTTCATACGTTGCAGAATTGCCTAATTTTTCAACTTGGTTTTATTACATGTCATTGTCATTTTACTTTGTTCAAATCTGCAAACAACTTTATTTTGTTGTACAGTGGCATAGTGGCACATTTGAATTTTCCATCACACCGACAATAAAAGATTTTTATTGTGTGAGCGCTTCCCCATTTTCAGATACAGTGACAAATTTGTTCATTTTTTTTCAGACTAAGGACAAAACAAACAACTATCTGCATGGACTTCTAGCGTACAATTCTTTGTACATCCTCAGGTTGATCTACCTCCAAAGATTCAAATGGAATTTGATTTTATTTAAAATACTTCTAATTTAAAAGACTAAGTTTGCAATTTTCTATATTAGTTAAAATATTATTTAATATTTAGGCTATATAGAACTTCAGTACAACTTAAGAAGGTCTATCTCTCAAATTTATCTCTTGTATAAGCTTATATGGCCTCATTAGTATAACACAAATATAATGTCAAAAATGCATACATCAATTAAATATTTTGTTATAGATTTATATTCACCACAAATTAGTACAGCTCAGAACTCCAACTTTGACTTCAGCATAGGAATTCCTTGAGATACACTAGATGTGTGGTCATTGTTTAAATTTATTGCTTAAAATACTTAATAACCTTGTCATACAGAGACATAAGAATAACTGAGTTATCCTTATCGCTATAATAAATTTATAAAGAAAATCCTTTAACTGTAATACACTTTTTTTCAAAGGGGAACAGAAAATCTACTAAACCAACCGCTTGAAGTTGTCATCATTTGAAACTGTTCTGGCAAAATTCTAAAGACTTTTCACTGTTTTACAACATGGCACTGTTACCTATCGCTTACATACTCCAAGTTATAAAATCATATTACTGTTGTTAGTTAAATCTATCACCATAGTAAGTGATCCCAATTTGTCCTCTCTTCTACTCTCCTCCCTTCCCCTGCCAACCCTGCTGCCAACACAAATATTTCAAGACAGCCATAACTTTCCTAAGAATTCCCAAATTAAATGTTCAACATACTTAAGTCTAATTGTAAAATAAAGACATGCTAATGTAATGTGAAAACAGAACTCTTCAATACAGCGCTTGAATTCCATTCAATTTGTAATAGTGCTACCAAAAGCAAATGGAGAACACGGTCTCTGAATAAGAAACTGGGATACTATTACATTTTTATTACTGCATTGACAGCACTACATATAACTGTTTCTCTGACACATTTACAGCCTGAGAGGGAAAAAGAGAGCTCTAAAACATACACTTATTAAAAGGCTCCCTTACGTATATTGTTGCCTTTTCTCTCAAACACATTAAGCACCATTAAGAAACCTCACCTGGTTATTCCTCAAAAAGCAATCCTTTTGTTTCTTTCTCTGGAAAGATAAACACTGGTGACTGTATTCTGTGTCACGGTAAGAAGACTGAGATAGCTAGACATGGTGAGGAATTACCTCTGGGAGTAATACATAATAATATGTTACACTTCTGTAGTCTTTTCACGCAGAAGCCATGAAACAGTTGACAAAGATGAGCGAATATCAGGGTAACTTTACAGATGACGAAAGAAGAGCAGAAGGTGAAATTCATTTCAGTAAAGGAAATCCTGGAAAAGAGTCATATAATTATATTCCATAGAGTGTGGAATATGTTCTCACTTCTGTCCTCTGCGTTGCAGCAAGTTTAACCCATAACAGTTAGCAATGAAACTTGCTCAACTTTAGATAGCAAGCCAACCACACAGTTTGGAACACAAACTGCCTTTTGATCTCCAGACATTAGCTAGAAGCTGTAGCAGCTCAAGAAGCGCATGAAAGAAACTAAGAGTTTACAGCAGTAAACCAAGAGGATCTCAGCTGTAATCTTTAACTCCACTTTACCTCAAATACCACTACCTGGTGGCCAGCTAATCAATCCTACCTCACCTAAATTTATAGATTCCATTTCACAAACTATTTCACAGCATCAACGACGGGGACTTTTAAGTTTAGTGCCAGAGGAGCACAAACCCAGAGCAAAATCTGTATTTTATTAATATTAAATTAATATTAGTGGTAAGAGTCTACGTACTGTAATAGCGTATAACTAACACTAAGGCATTGCGATATTATAAGGTAAACAATATATCTACTGCTAATATTCAATTGCCTAATTTTATATCAGGCAATGACTATATAGCCTGTTTGCAATCAAGCTGACTTTTTGACTTTTACTTAAGGAAAAGCCTCAATTTATTCGTCACTTCTGAATTTCTGGCCACTGACATTTACTGGCCATCCTATTTCCTATCAGCATGACTAAATTCAGAGTGGGCACAAACCACCTATAATTTTAGACATGCTTTGTTAAGCAGCTGTCTTTTTAACTAATAACTATCTCACAGAATTTAATAACTAATACACTAAAAAAAGTAAAAGATAAATGACAAATCTACAAATTCGAGTTTCTAGTGCTACTGTTGATAACGTGCCCCTCTGAAATTTTCCAAAGGTAAGAAACGAACTAAGTTCTGATGACTATTTAAACTTTATGAAACTAAATCTAAAGATACTTCCTATAAAACAAATACAACATGTATTAGCAAAAAATAAACCGCAAACAAAGCTTATACGTGTTTTTTTGTAGAACTCAATCAGCCAGGCAACATATAAAAGTAGATAAACAGACATCTTGCTATTTCTTTTAAAGGACTAATAAAAGTATACGGCCAGACAGATTTACATATAAGCAAAATGAATTCCTATCTGGCTTTGGCTGCTCTGAATTGAGGTATGAATACTCATGTCTACATTCTGTTATTCAAAACAGGGACATTAATCATAATCATAAAACATTAACGTGTGAGACTGCTTCCAAAAACCTAGTCTTGCTTTTTGTCTCTGTAACTACCCTGATCAGCCTGTCTGAAAGCCCTTAAGATTAAAACCCCAAACAGGATTTTGTTAACGCAAGCATCTCTATTTGCAATAGTGTCTTGGTTTATTTCCACTTGTTTGAAGAATAAAGTTTCCACAGAAGTTACACAATAAAGATTAGGAGCTATTTAGAGCAGGCATCCCGTACTGAAGAGATACATATTTATGTTAACTCTAAGGTACTTTTCTGCTAATTATCACACACACACACACACACACCCCCCCCTAAAAAAAGTAGCAGTGGTCTTCTTCTGGCACCCACAGGCTCCATTCCAGAATACAAATTGTTTATTTTCTGTCTCCTCTCACAACAACAACAAAAGAACCAAGAGAAATAAAACTTAATCCCTGCAACAGTAAGGATCTTGCCATTTTAGAAAAGTTGTCACAAAGGATCCCTCAACAAATGTGTGGGTGTTTATAAAGGCAGGTGCATGATTACAGTGTATGCAGAATGACCCAATTATCTTTAACTTAGCTAGTTCAAGCGCTTACAGAGATGAACAAACAGTGGTACAAGTAGGGAAAATTTCTGGAAGACCGATGCAGCTGACAAACTTGTTGCAAAGAATCCTTTTATACTAGCATCATTTTCACCCTAACTTAGCTTTCACTACGAGGCTCAGCAGTGAACTTACAGATAACGGTGCAGGGAACAGTGAAGCAATCCACTACTGAAGCACCAAATGGTGAATCTGAGTCTAACAAAGGCAGCTGTACAAGGGATTTTAGGCAGATCTCTTGGAATATCCTGCCTAAATCCAGTTCTCTGCCGTTTTCACAGGAACTAACCTTGGAGCTTGGTTTGTACTGTGAAGCTAAATGAAAGCAACATGTTGTAGTTCTGAAGTAGCCTGAATGTTTAGTTCAACAATTTGACTTGCTGGGCCCACTAACTGATCTTGGCAGCAACTCTTCACCTCCTTGTACCTCCATTTCCTGTTCTATAAACGACAAAAGGGATTCCGGTCTCTTTTCAGAAGCGTTTTGGAATCCACTGGTACTAAGCAGACATTTCTACCATTTTTGGAATAAGCGGGGTAAGCACCTACCACCTTCACATACTAGGGAGAAAGCTGGAAGTGGAGAAATGATCATTAGTAACAACAGTGAGGAGCATCACCAGTGTCCTGACAAAACATACATTCAGTATGTTCTTCACTCTAGTACATTGCTTCATAAATGAGAAAAATATGGAAATACAGACATGCCTATGGAAATAGACAGGGATGTTTTAGGGAATGTTGCCAACACATTAGCAACTGCAAATAAACTGAGTCAGTAATTAGAATGACAGCAGTTAAAAGAAGTCATCAGTAGTAATTATTTTCTTTCGTAATCCAATCACAGGAGAGATGAAGCAGGAATATCGGCATCCAAGAAAATATACCTAGGTATGAACATCCAAAATATTATGGATGGACAGGGACATTACAGTCTTTAGCTTTGTCTGAGACAATTTCCTCTTAATGCTCGACTTCTATAAATAGTATGAGTGCTGTTCAGATTAATGCATACATTTAGAATATTTTACTGTCTTGTGTTTTAGAGTCCAAACTACTAGTTTATCATAATTTGATTCAAAATTGTATTACATACAGATAATTGTAAGTCATTTCACACAGAACCTCTGCAAAACCAGCTACCTAAATCTCTGAGATGTTCACTGATGCTGAGACTGGAGAGAAATGTCCCATTACAAATGGACAGGTAAAAAGAAATCCAAATGATTTTTCAGATTCAGTTCATAATCTCACTTTTCTTCAAAAGTAGTAGCCATTTCTGGAAACAGAAAGAATTTCTACGTGCTTCTATGATGTCAAAGATGAAATCTCTGCTTGTGGAAGTACAATCTGTAGCAGGAGCATGTCTGCCAAGACTTTGGCATGGCTGGTATTTTGTCTAGACAGCCTTTGAATACGACTGACACAGGAACACCGCACATAGTTGAGGAAACTGAAACTTATGGAAGAGAGTTTCAAGACTTAGCCGACACACAGGATTTTGGAAGCATGCCTAACATCCCCCAACCACTCCTCCTGGTACCCTCCTCACAAATCTAACAGTATTTTGTTTCTTCACGTCTCCCAGTTGTCCCAGGAGAAGTGAAGGTATATTTGCTTAGATAAAACGCTACTGGGGCCTTTTGGAGTAAGTGCTGTCAACAAGTAAATGTTGTCAGTAAGTAAATGTCAACAAGTGGGGAGGTCTATGTGCTGGGTAGTCAGTGAGAAAGGCATTCAAATAGTTGTATCTGTTATTTGGAAGGAGCAAAGACTGTAAGGAACTATTAACCTTGTCTCACCTAAACAGCTTGGTAACTATGAGAAACACACAATAACTGTTAGCTAAAGGACAGAAATGACTAGTTGCAGTTGATAACTGTTCTAGACATCTCAGAATGCACTATATATTTACCTTGACCTTTTGGGCCGCGTCAGAAGTAGCCTGAACCATGTGTGTGCTTTGACAGGAAAGTCCACATGAATTTGCCACGGATAGCAGACTGTAATTTTGCAGAAATAATGAGTATCATGTACTGTCAAATGTTATTTTCACTGTATGACAGCCTTAGTTCACTTAATCCTCAAGCAACTGTCAGGGCTAGATGAGCAGAGAAAAAGGAGAAGGAGACTCGAAACCAAATCACTGGCTTTTAGCTTTAGTTGGTTCACATCCAACTGAACCGTCACTGAAGTCAACAGTTCCCCCTTAAGTTACTGGGATTTGACGTTATCTTCTATCAATTAATATCACTGACAGTACTGTTCATCAGACAGAAAGGATAAAAAAGACAAATTTAGACACTAGTTTGTCTCCCAGGAAAAATACAGGCCTTAAGACACCTTTTTAAAATAGCAGTAAAAGCACTAGTTAGGGCTGTGGATCCCCAAAGATCCAGCCAATTTTTCATACCCAGCACAAAAATTATCCTGGCTAAATGAAAAATATGGTAGATGCTTCTTCTCTCCAAATAAAATATGGACCTCAACAAACCTTAGCTTAATCCTGATACAGAAATTTCCACACTCCATCTACTAACTTAATATTGTTTGACTTGGTGTCCAAACTCATAAACTCAACCTACGGACTGGATATGAAGTGCACAGGCTGTTAATACAGCAGTAGCAATACTTGTGAATCTAGAGTGAAGTTCTAAGACAGGTTTTGTCACTGGGAAACACTGAAATACTTGCCATTGTGAGACTTTTTTGTGACTGTAGGAGCTGTAAAATTTCTTGTTTATTTACTTTGTAGATTCAAAGAACAAAAAAATGGTTTGATCTAGGTACCAAGTGCAAGCAGCTATCATATTTCGGAACCAAGTGCGAAGTCTCTCCTCCCATCTCCTCTCTTCCTCCCGCCCCCTCTCCTCCCACTTGCACTGCAGCAACGCTGTTATCGAGGCCGCACAGGCGAGGGAACTGGGGGCAAAAATAGCCCCCGGGCAGCAGGGGCCAGCTGCCGCACCTGGCGTTTTCCAGCGAGCTCACCCGCATGTGACCGCTCGAGATCTGCATCCTTATGGAGAAAAGCGAAATGAAACGTCTCGTGTTTAATAGGCTCATTCGTGGATTTGGAACCAAAGCTAACCGGGCCTGGCAGGCTGAGCTGCCCGACATTTTTTGAGTCTCTCTCACATGTGCACCTGCCGGGGGAGGGTCCCTCGGACGGGCCAAAGGGAGCGAGACGTGTTTTCTCTTTTGGCTGCACACCGGAGCCAACAGCGGGACCAGCCGGTCCCGGTGTCACTGTCAGCCATTACCAAAGGCGAAACGCCACAGCCGCACCTTCCCCGCAGGGAGGGCTCCGTGCCGCCGCGGCCGCTTCCAGGCAGCAGCCCCTCGGCTTTATTCGTGTCTTTCTCCGTTCAAACCGCCCAGCTCGGCCGCCGCGGCGTCGGGCTGGCTCCTCTCGCAGCACGTCGCCGCCCCCGCTTTAAGGTCACCTCATGGCGCTGCCGTCGAGCCGGGCCGCCGCCTCGGGGGGCCGCGACGCGCCCGGCCCGCTCCCGCTCCCGCGCCCGCGCG
>VXAL01004686.1:0-25028 GCA_013399475.1 Chauna torquata | reverse complement strand
TCCCGAGCTGCGTGCCCGGGCCGCGCTGTTGCCGAGGGAGGGAGCGGGCCGGCCCTGCCGAGCCCTGGCGGCGGCGGCAGGTGCGGGTTCCTGCGGCGAGCTGCCCGGGAAGGAGCAAGTGCGTCTGTGAGCACGGGCAGGAAATTATATTCAGTGTCCGCCGCCCGTTCAAGCAAGAAGTAAAATCTCTCTGCAGTCGCGCTCTTTAAGCGGTGGAGCCCAGCTGAGGCTGTCGGCGCTGCCCGGATACTTTTCTGCGGTGGACGGGAGGAGAGAAACGCGGAGTTCCTGGTTGTAACCTGCAGCGAGGCTGGCACGGTTCATGCCCTCGGCTCTGGCCGCGGCTTCCTGCTCTCCTGGGTCTCCGTGCTGCTCGTGCTGGGTCTGAGGAGGCCCTGAGGCCCGATCCTCTCCTTCTAGTCCAGGAGAAAATAAAGTAAGTGGCAGGGCACTGAAAAAGAAATCTCGTAGGAGCGAGATCAAGTGGAAAGATGGCGCCTGGGGAGGTGAGCACTGGTGTGATTTGAGGGATCGGTATGCCAGGCTTTGTTTAAAGGCAGTGAGTTTCTGTCAGAATCATAGAATCATTCAGGCTGGAAAGGGCCTCCGGGATCATCCAGTCCAACTCTTAACCCAGCACCACCAAGTCCACCATTAAACCACGTCACTAAGCTCTGAATCCAAACGTTTTTTGAAGACCTGCAGGGATGGTGACTCAACCAGATCCCTGGGCAGCCTGTTCCAATAGTTCACAACCCCTTCAGTGAAGAAATTTTTCCCAATATCCAACCTAAACCTCCCCTGGTGTAACTTGAGGCCGTTTCCTCTTGTCTTCTCAGCTGGCGCTTGGGAGAAGAGACCGATCCCCACCTCGCTATAGCCTCCTTCAAGGTAATTGTCAGCTGACGTTAGATCTCAAAGGCATCCGTGATGATAGGAGCAATTGAGGGGGTCTTGTGCTCAGACTTCTACACCCTGAAAAGGAAAAGACCGTAAAGTGCTTGATTGCAGGGTAGACATTAAATTGTCCCACCATCTGGAAAAGTTATTATAAAGAGAAAAAACACCAACAGTGATGCCTGAGCTTGAATAGACAAACGGCTTCTATAAATACCATCTCCATACATCTGTCTTCTGAGATAAGTATTTGAACAACAAAAATTTGAATCAATGACTGTGCACTGCGTTCCCTACTTTTATTCATTATGTAACGAGCAAAGCCTTAATCTTGCATGCCTCTTAATCTGGTATCCGCCGTGCTCAAGTTCTGCAAAAATGAAGGACTGTTTAGGAGAACAAGTGCTAGCAGCTATCCTAGATTAAATTAGGACAGTTTAAGATCTCAGCTTCTGCAGAGGAATTGTGTTTCAGGCATGGTCAAAAAAAAAAAAACAGTAGAAGCATGGAGCACTAATTTCCCAACAGATCATTTAGGCTGTCTTACAGGCTATCTTACCAATAAGTTTAGAGCCACAAGAAAGCACATTAGGCATTCAGACCCTCTGTGGTCTGTGGCATGTATTTTAGTCTTACAGGCTAAAAGGGTTTGATTTCACTGAAATCTTAAGGTTCAGTGTAAGAGGCATCTGGATGAAATGTAATGGTTTCCAGTACGATAGGAGACCACACTAACACCATTGGCAGTGTGCCCCAGTACAAGCAGAGCAGCACCGTTGCTGCTGAGGACCCGACGTCTCTACTGCATGTATTGCGGGAGGTTTCACTTCAGGCTAGTTCTTATCTGGACCTGTGGACTGAATATTCATTGGTGGCTGGAGTGCATTAAGTGAACCCCTGAAGCACATCTTCTGTTTTGGTTTTATTCGAAAGGAATCCAGCTTGCTTTCTGATGGATGTCAAGTTACAAACCAAAGCACAGTGTAAGTCCAGATGATCAGGAGATTTACTGCTAAAATGCACTCTTGGTCTGATTACAGTGCTACTGCAGAGGCACCCTCAGTGTGCGAGTCTCGCTGCACTTGAGTTTTGTAAGCTCTTAAAGGCAAGTAACTGTGCAGAGCTGTACAGCATGACTGATCACAAACATACACATGCACACGCTTGTGTCTCGAGATCTGCCTCTGATGTGAAGAGTTATGGGCTGTCTTAAGCCTCAGGCACTCCGTCCTCTACTTCTTTAACTGCACCTCATCCTACTGCGTGCAGGAGCTCACTGCATGGGTCACCTCTGTGTCACTAATACAGCACCACAGACGTGAATTCTCACTGAATGCAACTTGATAACCGCCATTCCTGGTCTGCCTTTTAGTCACACGCTTTTAAACATCCTCCAGGGTTTGTGCATCCTTAAAACTTTTTAAAAAGAGAAAGACTACTCAGGCTTTTTGGAGTCCCGTTTTGAATGCTCTTCAGTTCTACTCTCCAATCTTCCTTAGAAGTCTCAGCAAAACTTGAAGAAAATCCTAACCTCACACAAAGAAAAACTTCACTCAGCCTTATAATCCAAGGTGGTCTAAATGAACCAGAATGCATAAACACTTTTGTTCCCCATATTTCTTCTTTGGTCATGGAAATCTCAGGGCAGGCTAACTAACATGCCAGGCTCAGCCAAGCTTCTTCCTGGTCAAAGACTCTTCTTTATTAAACATTTCTAGTTCTTTGAAAGGAAACTTCACTCCTTTGTGGGTGGGCTCTTTGTGCCTGTGTCCTTTTTGAAGGAATATCTGTTGAATCTCTGGGCAGTATTGTAATAAGGGCTAATTAGATTGTAGGCTGCCATTGGCCTTTGTGTGCTACTACAGAGTTTATACTCCCTGCCTATTGAGAGACAAGCAGCAAAGTCTTTTGTGGCTGTGGTTGAAATGGTTTTGCAGTGGATTTTATTCTGTGATATTTGGGCTTAATTTTTTTCAGCAAAGTAAAAATGAGTAATTTACTAATTTGCCCTTTCTGTTGTTATATGAATGCAACTTTTCAGTATTTTGTGAATTGTTTACATTTCATGTTTTTGATTAAATGCGTAAATCCTAGTAAGGTAGTCTATAAACATGTGAAGTATGGTATTCAGTACCCGTGTGATCTTTCAGGTCCTGATGTTTAATATTTGTTTTTATGTAAATTGTGAAAAGCCTCGACTGAATTTTCTAAAGTCACATACTGTAATTTTGTTTGAAAGTGAGAGTTTGACTTGGATCATACTTGTCATTCAGTAGAGATGGAAAACAGGTTTAGAAAGGAGAGAGAGTCGGAAGCACTGGCATTTCTGGGATCGGATATGTTAAGAAACACTATGCACTACGGAGGGCAGGAAGCAAGATGTCTGCAAATATGTCACAGAACTGAGTGAAAAAAACAAGTGAAAAAGTGGGTTCCCATCGAACTGTAAATATGAAATGCATATCGTGATGTTTTTGCTGTTTGGCACTTTGGCAGAATAACATGTAACATCTTGGAGTCCTAGTTTTAATCTTTTCTATATAGGCTAGCAGTTGAGAATGCTTAAGTGTTGTGGTTTTTCTCTTTTTCTTTTTTTCTTTTTCTTTTTCTTCTTTTTCTTTTTCTTTTTTTTTCTTTTTCTTTCCTATGTTTTTGTTTCTATTTTTTTTTCTTTTTTAAAGAAACAACATTTGAATTTCTGAACAGCCCTGTATTTTATGAGTATCAAAGAAAACATTGGTGAATGATCTTTTAGAGATGTTTTGAGACTTTTGAGTTTCGTTTGCCTTCTCTTAAGCAATTGCTTTAGATGGAAATGAGTTGGTTACAAGGAATTACGCCACAAGCAGTTGCCTCCAAAGAATAATACGTAGTAATGCGTGCTTGAACTCATAGGAAATTGGTAAGTGCTGCCTCATCACAGTGTGTTCTTGGCGATGCACCTGATGCTGCAATTTCTAAAAGTTGAGGCAGACTGTACAAACTGTGCCAAGGTAAGTGTACTTGGATGTGTGCAAGTGTGACTCCCACAAAAGCAGAGATGCAAAAATTAAGCTTTTTTTGCAATGGATATAAGTGAAATTACTGGCAATATTGCAAGTTAAAAATCAACAGGAAATTTTTGAAAACAAACAAACAAACAAAAAAACTTGCCTGTGCCTAAGACAGAAGAGTTTTTAGAAATGTTCTTAGATTATATGCATGTATTTAATATATAGCTCTTCACTTGGGTCAGCTGTCATTAAGGTAGTAGATTTCAGAGGAGGATTCAACTCAAAATCCATGGTAAATACTGGTGTAACTGAGCGCATTGTTAACATCACTAATAAAATTTAGGCAAATTTTTATTTCTTCATTCCCTATTTATTTTCTTAAAAGAGGGAAATTTACTTTGCACAGATATAAATGATAAAAATTGAAGGATGGATGAAAAAGAGAATAAAATTGAAAAGACCGCAACTGTGCGAAGTCTAAAGAGCAGTGTGTTTAATAATACTTCTGGAGCTACTTGTTTGCATGATGACTGAAAATATTATTGCTAATTTATTTTAACTTTAGGTTTAGGAATGGCAGTGTAGTTACTAATTGAATATTTTGTACTGGGTATTCTACAGTATATATCTGTCTATACTTAACTGTGGGAAATAGAGCTGGAGCAGAGACAACCAGGAGATAAGAGGAACAGAGTTTAGGGGAGATGGAAATTCATTCATCCTCTCTGCAAGTTAAACTTTGTTTTGTCCTGTAAGACCACGAGCTTTCTTGCTATGAAGGAGAAATGAGCAGATAAAATTTGCTGCATTCAGCCTCTCTGTTAAGTTAGAATTTCCTGAAGTGATGATTTTTGCAAAGAAAAAGCCTTATTGTACAAATCAGGAGTTGTGAATGTGTCAGTGAAGCGGAGACTGTGTAAGCAGATTAGCTTTTGGCAGGACGTCTCTACCGTATTGCGATGATGTTGCATTACAGGTGGATCCATAGGATGGTTTTCCTGGATCCTGATGCCTTTTGTTTGTTTGTTTGTTTTTGTTCCTCCACATATCATCAGTGTTTGGTTGAATCTGATTCATATCCTGGAAAAGTAGAAATCTTCAGGGAAGGTATCTTCATGTCTCTGGGCTACCCTTTTTTTCCTGCCTTCTCCTTTTTTAATTCAGTCCATGACTATGCTGACAGATTAAGTCACTTCCTTCTTCACTTATTTGTACTCTTCCAGCCTCCTTTCAAATCTTGTTCTTAGACACACAAAGCCGCTATGGATATAGTAGACAGAAGACTATTCCTGTAATTTCCTCACTTATTAATTTGCCATGTGTCTGTATTTCCATAAGTAAAAGCCTCTTTTTAAATATGCTTGCAAAAACAAACCAACAAACAAAAACCCCACCACAACAAAACCCTGAAAATGTAACTGAAAAGGGAGACAAACACACATATTGATATGATACAATTGCAAATTGGGTTTAAGGAAACAACCATGAGTAAGTTTCTCCACTGGTTGTTCAGCTTTGTGTATTTTTGTAGTCTGATGATCATTTAATTGAGATTAATTGCAGGGGATAGAATGGTAATAGGCATTAAAGGAGAAAAGTGAGGGAGAAGCAAGAAGTCTAGACCAACCTTCAGAAAGAAACCAGCTGTACAATATTGCATATTTGAGCTCTTAGATAAATCACCACGAACACGTGTGAATAAATGAACTCATTGAAATGACTTTGAACTCTCTCACAGCCACCTTTTTCTGCATTGCGATTCTTGCTACCCGCTTGCTGGAACGAAAAAAAAAAATATTTTGAGGCAGATGCATCATGGGAATTTCTCTAGCAGTGAATGAAATAACCATAATCCTTGCTTTCCTGAATGACGGTACTGTTGCATAATACACGTGAACCACTGCAGAGGATGCAGCGGAATAAGACGTACATAAGGGGTGTTTACAAAGAAAACCTAGTACTTAATATCCTTGAGAAAATTTCCGCTGCCAAAGCTCCTGACCCCAAATCTCAAATTCACTGTCTGAATGGATAAGCCGCAAGTTACTTTGCCATCATTTTCTGTTTACAGAAGGAACACGCTTTTATATACTTCACAGATTCATCATGAAGAGAAAGCAGTTGCGAAGGAGCATTATTACAAGGTTTAGCAGTATGATTACTAGCGGATAAAGTACAATAGAATAAACCAGAAGAAGAGGATGAATTGGGATGTCATTTCTGGAAGTAGTCTCAGAGATAAATAGGATACCTTTGAAAGCCTTTAGGCACCTTTTTGGAGTACATTATCTAGTAAATCTGACTAGTTACTCTAGTAATTGGCAATTGCTAGGGATAATTAAAAATGCACAAGATTTCCTTTTTCTTTCTTTTTCTTTTTTCCCCAAAATACTTACGTGAATGGGGGTGCCAAAATGTTTGTGTGAATGTCCAGAAATTCTGCTTCTGGACATTATGCAAAAAACAGCCTATTTTCAAGCATCTTCAAGTCTTGCATGTACTTATGCAGCCACTAACCTAGCAACTTCATCATTTATGTGCAGCCCAGATGGCACACTGGGATTCAGAACCCAACCTAAATCCTTGGAAGACTGTATTTAATTTCTAAACGATTAATCACAAAACTGTCCTTTCTCTTTATGTTTTCTGAATCTAAGCAGTCCAAAGTTTGAGAATGGTTTTTATTTTGGGTTGATTTTTTTTTTTTCTGGTATCCTACTATAAGAGAGATCCTTCTATCGGAGTAAATATCGTGAACATTTACAGCAATGATTTGAGAGAGGGATTTTTAAAACTTCAGGCATTCCTGATGGAAGCTGGGTAAATTTCATATTTTTCGCCTTGTCCCTGAAAACATATCTATTATCCGGGTAAAGGATTCATTATGGGACAACAGCATGCTGCCTGTTATAGAACTGAACAGAGTATGATGGATTCAGATGGAAGAAATCCACACCTTTCCTGTTTCCAGGGCCAACATGACTAGCTGAAACCTTATTAACTGTAACATAATGATATATCTTCTCTTGGGAATTACTTGTCTGTGACAAGGATAGGGTGTATTGCAGGGGAATACAAACAACTAACATTCAGTATTAGTATAAATTTTAATTCGCTACCTAAATCTCTGTGAACTGAATCATCTTTATGTAGAAGCCATCTTTTTAAGATACTTAATATAATGGGAGTGCTTAAGTACTATGTCTTTTCCACTTATCCAATATAGTTCTTCTTCATGAATAAATTAGCACGCCTAAATAACCCTATACTTTTATTAGAATTATTCTAGAAACAGTTTTCTGATTCAACTAACCATCCAAATATGTGTTCAGTTTTAACACCTTCAGTGGATCTGAGGTGAAAATTTTACCCTTCTTCTTCTGAATTTAATGATATAGCTTCCAGCGATAATGATACATGATCAGGTCATTGCTCGTGTAACTTATTTATTCAAGGCCAGTGTTCCAGCATCATTAAAACATTCAAACGAATGCACAGAGTATAGTCTCTATGCCACAACTGGTGCCCAATACATTTTGAGTAACATCATTTTTCTCTCAGTATGAGCATTGACATATTCTTAGTATTCACTAATGTGCCAGTAAGTCAAAAGGGAAAAGAAATAAATGAGCGGAATATTAAAGCAAAACAAAAAGCAGGTCAAAAAGAAAGTGTGCATGCAAATGAAAGTATGTGATGGTGGCAGCAAGTGATTGCATCCTAAGTCCTCGACCTTTTCCCCAGGTTTTGCATTATTCTCTAAACACTAAAATTGTAGCAATGCATCAAATAATTTTCATAAAAACAAAAAACCCACTGTTTCTAGGCTGAACAGATATACCGTGTAGAGCTTGTTACTATTTGCTAATTTTCAATTAATTCATTAAGATCGGCTCTCATTTTTTAATTTTCACTAATCAGTGTCACTCTGTTATGAAAGCACCTCTGCAGTCTAGACAGAACATACTCATTTATGTGATAAATAATGGATAAACACTGAGTGTGCCATTAGCCGTTAATGCAGTAGATTGATTCCCTGCAGCACATACTCTCTATCCTTGTTTTAGCACTTATGCCACCTGTCTCTTGCACTTACTGCGTGATGCTTCAATAATGCGAATGGGGTTCCCTGATCATTCTTAATTTAGTTCATTTTTACTACCTCATAAATAGATTGGCACTGATATGACAGATGTGCAAGTGAGAAGGTGCCTCACTACTACCTTTATGATTGTTATTACTACTCTATCCAATGGTTTTAGCACAATACAGATTACTTGTGGATAACCAGATAGAATCAGTAGACCTTTTTTCTTTTCACAGGTCTCCATTTCAACATATTGCTACTGCTTTGGCCAAGTGGCTAGGACAAAGACAAGTTATTTGAAAGCTCTGTTCCCATTTCCTTCAGATATAGGAACAGGGATTCAAAGTGAATTAAAACAGACAAAATAGATATCAGTAAGTCACCAGGACAGATTGGCATTCAACCAAGATTTTGCAGGAACTGAAATGTGAAACTGCAGAATTGCTGGCCAAGGTGCCTCACAAATTATAGAAATGGCCAATGTACCGGTGTAACTTCCTTCTGCCAAAAGGGCTCTTAAGGAGATCTGGGGAAATACAGGCCAATGACTGACTCTATTCCTGATGAGACTGTAGAGCGTATCTTACAGAGTAAGATACCTGATCACACAGATAAACATCATCTGTTGGGAAGAAGTCAGCACGGCTTCCTTAAAAGGGAAGGCTGTTTGGAGAACCTGCTTAAGTTCTATGAGGCACTCAGTAAGGACAAGGATAAAGGGTATTCAGGGGACATAATATTTTTGAAGTGTGCACCTGTCCAAGCCATGAGCAGCCAGTTTCTCCAGGAGAATGCTGTGGGAAACAGTGTCCAAAGCCTTACCTGGAGATCCTGGAGTTACCATTGACACTTCCTTGATGTCATCAGTTCAATGTGGGATAGTTGCCAAAAACGCCAATAAAGTGTTGGACATCATCAGGAAAGGTATAGAGAACAAGATAGGAAGCATGTTGCTATTTTATAAAACGTTAGTGCACCCACATTGTAGGTACTATGTGCAGCTCCAGTCACCATAGCTCAAGAAGACATGCTGGAATCAGAAAAGATGTAGAGAAAGCAGCTAAAAGGGTTGAGGAGAAAGAGCAGCTGACTTATAAGAGACTTAAAAACCTGAGAACTTTCACTTTGGAAAGAAGAGGGTTGAGGGACTTATGATCTAAATCATGAAGACGGCACAATGCTAAAACAAAGAGACACTCAATCAAGAATGTTAGTTTAAAATGTATTTTAAAAGTACTGCTTCACAAAGCAAATAGTAAACTTCTGGAATCTGTTGCCTCACCCCAAATTGTATCTCCTTCTGACACGGTTGGAGAGAGAATGTTGGGCTAAATGGACCATTGGTCTGAAACAAGGGGCCATTTTTATTCTTATATTCTTGTGCAGCATTTGAGGCTAACCTAGAAAGTGTATGTTGTGCCTCATTTGCACATCTTTGTCACGGTTTTCAGTAAAAACCAGGAAAAGAAAGAAAAAAGTGTGCTTCTTCACACATGCACAATCAAAGATTGATCAGCGAACTCAAGATGCTGCAGAAGTCAAAGGTGCATCCCACAAGTAAAAAAGTAGGAGGTTCAGAGCAGGAAATGTACACAGGAAATGGGGAATACACAGTTTCAGCCTCACTAAGGTCTGTGGATGCTATGGCTATGAACAATGTATTTTGTGTTTTCTGTACGACACAGCAGTGTGCCTCAGCATTGCCAATGGGATAGTAGTTGACTGATGGGACTGTTGTTATTCTATGTGAATTGGACGTCTTTGACCCATGACAATGTGTTAGATGTGGCACAGTGACAGATTAGAACAAGACATTATACTGTAGGAAAGATGGGTGAGGGAAAGGACAGGAAAGGATGGACACAAGCAACTGGAAGATGAACTCGTTTTTCCTGAGTAATCCAGCGGTTAACGCAATCACCAGGTATATAAGAAAGTTTGGTTCAGCTCTTCCCAATAGCAGAACAGACTAGAATCTGTTGCTCCTACTCCTTATTCTCTCCAACATGCTAGAGGATATGTTTGGGTAGGGAAAGGTGCTTTTAATTATTTTTGGTGACTGTATATTTTGTATAAATAATAAAATACTCTTTATTTTGGTGATTAGCATTCAGGTTTCATCTCTGAAGCAGGACTGAAGGTTCATTGTGACCTTGGCTGTTGACTTCGTGTTTTATGCAAAGGAAAAAGTATCAGTGGTAGAAAATTCTGCTATCCCGTAGCTTAGCCATTAAGGCTGTCACATACAGATAGTGGGAGAGCTAGTTTGAATCTACTTGCTGCCTCATTCATGTATACCCATGACTTTTTAGTCTTGTATTTGGATTACTCTCTCAGGCAGAGAGCTGAACTTGTGTTGCTCATATTGTGGGTAAGAATTTTAACCCTTAAGTTATTAAATAAAAAGATGCTAGGAAAAAGAACATTATTCTTTATATCTCTGTAAATGCAATCCTCCCCACTTCCCGAAAGCACCTTTCAGTCAAAAGGATTCAAGCATTTGAGCAAACATTTGCAAATAATTTCAAGACTATTAAAAATGCATTTTCCTGAATCCATTATTCCTTTCTTACTTGTTTAATTCTACATAGGTACAGCTAACTGATTTTCTCCCTGGATGGGCACGTGCGACTTTCCTGAGCATGTAAAAGATGGTTAGCAGAGAAAATAGCCTTTGAAAAATAGCTCTACAGAGACCATAGTAAAAGGTCGTTTGTGTCTTAGTATACCAGAACCCAGGGCAGTGCAGAATGGCCAGAGATTTCAGGAGGTCTCCAGCACTTATAGCTGTAGTCCAGTTTTCACAGGAGCTAAGCCTGTAAACCAGTCAGGTTAGTGTAAATATATAACAGAAATATAGGGATCCAATGTGATACATCTCTTGAGTTCTACTTACTCTGAGACAGTTCTTCCAGATTCAATTCCTCACAGGGAAAATTGCCACTATAAGGTGTTTATTCAGGAAGAAGAATTACATCTTCTTCCCACGTCCATTTGTCTTTGCTATAGACACAGTGGAAAATTAAATTTTTTGAAAGGCTTTTAGTCAGAGAACTGACTTTCTTCTTTTTGCCAGCACTTGCATCTTGCAGAACTATTAATATAAGAATATTAGAAATTAAAACAGAAGTTCATGAGGAAGATTTCAAAGTGATACCACTGGAACTAAACCAAACATTGGGATGAATATTGCTATTGAAAATTAGACAATTATTGCTTGCCAGAAGAACATTATTCACCAGTGGTACCAGAATATTCCCAATGTTTATGGCTAAAGCTTGATAGGCAGTGTTTAAACAAAAAGTTCAGTAAGAAATGAAAAACCTTCCTGATGCCACAGAGCTGCCTTTTCCTACCTACAATTAATGTTTTTCTTTAATGCAAAACACATACTGCCTTAGTTGAAGATATAGGTCACGTTAGTCACTTGCATTAAGCTATGTGAGAAAGGATTTGGGTTCCCATTAATAATAATGTTCTGCTTTGGTTGAGAGGAGTCCCCAGATGTGGCTGTGGCTCTGATTCTTGTCACTGTTTCTTCCCTCGGTAACAAGAACCTCCTTGCCTGGAGAAGGAGTTTCCCTTCTCATGAAAACATAGGCTGGACTACCTGGAAGATACTCCCCACTGGGGCTGGGCAAGCACCAGCAGCAAAATCTCTGCCTGTTTAGGTAAGCCAGAAGGTCCCTGCCCCATCATTATCTCAACTGATGGTTGCTTCCCCGAGAGGCTGAACTTCATCTAGGCTACACCAGAGTCCTCCCGCAGGAGAGGTTTCCCCACTCGCTGGCCCCAGTGAGGTCTGCTCCTGCTCGGGCTGGAGTCGGCCTTGGGAATGTGTGGGGCTCCGTGGGCCGGAGGGTGACCAACGGGCTGTCTCTATAGAGGCATGAACGGATTCGACTGTGGTAAAACAATAGCAGGAAAGGTCAGAATGCAAGTGTATTCAGTGTAATCAACAACAACAATTTCCTCAAAGGACTGTCAGAAAATGATTCGCTTCTATTTAATCTATTCATTTTGCGGGAGAAAGCTACATCTCTTATCCTCAAATTAAATTTATTTACCCATGTGTAAGGGAAGAAAAGTGAGACTGAGAGATGCCCTGAGATTTAAAATTCAGTATCTTTTGCTTCTGGTTCCATTAGATCCTTTCTTGAATTCCTTCTTGAATTTCAAAGACTTTTAAGCAACTGAGTCATGCTACATAGGAAAAGTACACAAAGCAATCTGACTTTCAGAAGAATAATTATTATGGCTGGACCTTTGAAAAAGCAGTAAGAGGCCAGCATAAAGCACTGGGCAAATCTTAATGTCAATCTTGTATCACTGAGCTGCGTTCAGCTATGATAGTGTACTTTTCTCGGTGTGTTTTCATATTGCATTCAGGAAAGCAAAGTTATTTCAGGCTGAACAACAGCAACAACTACTCCTGTCCTTCACACAACTACACACAAGTGTATCTACTGTCAACTAATCTGATTCATGTGTGTTTAATTCATGGCCTCTTAATTCAAAGGAAAATCACAATAGCTTTAAGAAACTTGAACTGAGTACCGAGAAGAGGTTGATACCAGAAAAATGAGAACAATTGGAAAATGAAAGCAGCACAGTCCCCTCCTTCCCATGCCAGCCCATGAGTGCTGCTACTTAATTTATCCTAGTGGGCTTCTGATCTCCTGGAGCTTTGTTTGCTCTGGCTCCTTGCCTGTGACCCCATCCATGAAGTAAGATATCAGACTGAGACCAGTGGCCAGTTACACTAGGCGCTGATTCTGCCACGTTCTTCCCCAATGCCTTGAGGAAAGTCCAGGGCAGTGATAGAAATCTCCCGTCTCTGGGAATCGAGCAGCATATTCCATCTTTGCTCCTGTGAAAGCCTAGCTGTACTGCCCTAGGAAGAGCACTGGGAAAGAGTTATATATATCTGTACATTCATGCCTCCCCCTTTTATGGGAGGCAATTGCTGACAATGACGGATTGCTTGTTTTTGACGTCTGACTCCTGATAGATAGAATCGAGTCCTTGATTCCATTTGCCATTCTATACAGAACCCATCAAAACCTGTGTGGTGGAAATGCACCAAAATGGAAGCAATTGCAGCTACTCTACATGAAAGGTCACAGAAAGAACCAGGGAGGTCTGATCCGCCTTGTTTTCTTGCCTGCCAGCACAAAGCGAAGTCATGATCTTTTAGCTTCAGCTTCCCACCTGTAGAAAAGGCCTATATTCCTGCTCTTACAGAAAGCCTGGGAGAATAAAAAATTAATCTTTTTAGAAGCAGTCACACACTGGCAAAATCTTCTACCTTTCTGTTTAAAATGCTCTCTAGTATATCTCTGACTTTATTCTATCCCTCCTAAATATCTGGCGTCTCTCTTTGAGCTGCAGCCTGAATCTCCGTCTGTCCCAACAGACTAGCACATGAACATTCAGTCAGCTCTAGCAGTGCTCTGAGTCAATGGGAGCAAGGGCAATGTGGTAGGCTTGTCATCTGGAACATCCACTTAGCATCCTAGCTCCTACTTTTTCAAATAATTTATGTTTGGCCTTCATTGCTGTTTTCTTTAACCTAACTTGCCTACAAAGGCAAGTGTAGGGTCCTGCACCTGGGGAGGAATAACCCCAGGCACCAGTATCAGCTGGGGGCTGACGTGCTGGAAAGCAGCTCTGCGGAGAAGGACACGGGAGTCCTGGTGGACAACAAGTTAACCATGAGCCAGCAATGTGCCCTTGTGGCCAAGAAGGCCAATGGGATCCTGGCCTGCATTAGGAGAAGTGTGCACAGCAGGTCGAGAGAGGTGATCCTCCCCCTCTGCTCAACTCTGGTGAGGCCACACCTGGAGTATTGTGTGCAGCTCTGGGCTCCCCAGTACAAGAGGGACGTGCAACTTCTAGAGAGGGTCCAGCGTAGAGCTACGAAGATGATTACGGGATTGGAGCATCTATCTTACGAGGAAAGACTAAGTGAGCTGGGCCTGTTTAGCCTAGAGAAGAGAACATTGAGACGGGATCTTATCAACTTGTACAAACACCTGAGGGGACAACGTAAAGAGGATGGGGCCAAACTCTTCTCGGTGGTGGCCAGCGATAGGACAAGAGGTAATGGGTACAAATTAAAACACAGGAAGTTTCATCTCCATATGAGGAAGAACTTCTTTACTGTTAGGGTGACAGAGCACTGGAACAGGCTGCTCAGAGAGGTTGTAAAGTCTCCTTCTTTGGAGATACTCAAAATCTGCCTGGATGCGATCCTATGCAAAGTGCTGTAGGTGACCCTGCTTGAGCAGGGGCGTTGGACTAGATGATCTCTGGAGGTCCCTTCCAACCTCAGCCATTCTGTGATTCTGAGAAGTCCTGTAAAGTCTGAAGGCAAAAATATGTAGTTGTTTCATGGTGATCAAGGTTTATCTGACTGATAGAGTTGTGATATGTTAGAAAATATCTTGCAGCCCCTAAAGAGAAAATTAAAAAATATCAATCACAGAACCTATAAAAACATTCTAAATATTCTTTCATAAATTGTTTAGCTGTTTTACGTGTTATAAAAGTCAATTTATTGGAGTTATAAATAACAGCACAGTAAAAGTCAGATTAATGTATAGCAATACCAAATGTATTCCATCAAGCGGTACAGCCACTCATGTAGACAGCTTCAGTCAGTCTATTACTAACCTGATTGGATACTCAGGATACTTATAATGGATTTAATTTAGTAATAATAAAGTACTGCTTATGCTAACTGTGCTATCCAGATTAATAGGTTTTAAATGGTTAGTGCTATTTTATTGTCTCTTCCTGAGTAATGGACTATGTCTATATGTGCACTGTACATTGAATGATGGAGACCAATAATTCAAACAGTATCATTACAATGGTATCACTATGGGACATCTGAGAGGTCTTTTTCTTGTGTGTTAAAAGGCTAAGTTGAAGTTTATGGGGGAAAAATGCTCAGTGTTTAATGTGTGCAACAGAAACTGTAAATAGCTGACAGAACACTAGGAGATTGGTAGTGTCTGAATGCCTCACCACTACTCACTCAAACCATCTGTCACACACTTCTTCAGGAAAAAAATCAGAAATGTTTGTTCTGAAAATGCAAATTATTATTTTTTATTTATTTCCAGTCACGTAGCTTGATCTGTTTCTTACACCATGTCTGCACGGAGATATGGTGCTTATTTAACTGCTTCAGAAAAAGGTTGTGAAGGCTTGGAAATTTAGCAGTCCTCATCCAAGATAAGCTTGAAATCTCTGTTTAGCGTTGCTAAAGGAAAAGAGGAGTGGATGAGGACACAGGGCGCAGTTTGACAAGTGCCTAAAGGTCATGTCCAGCTTCACTGCTGGATATGTTGCTGGATATGTTGCTGGCACGTTAATGATTCTAGAAAAAAAGTTTTGCCCTCGTCTCTCCTGCTTGCATCCTCCAGCCCCTGTTGCCAGTGCTGGCACCTGCTGCATGAGTGAGCTGGTCCTGCTGGTAGCACAGCTTGCCCAAGTACGAACGTCAGCAGAGGAGAGGTGGTGGAACAACAGGGTGAGGGACAGTGGGAAGAGGAATATCACCTCTCTCAGTGGCACCATGGACTTACATCATGCCGAGCAGCTTGTGAAACTTCACTGCAGAGCCTCAGCTAAGCAAGCTGCTCAAATATATGCCTAACTGGAGTTGCACAGAATATTAGTACGAAAATACTGAATCATATGCTTTAACTTAAAACAGATTATTAAGTGCTTCCTGAATTGAGATGTTTTCTTTCTCAGTATTTCTTCTCTTCCCATCCAGCATAATTTTATTTTTTCACTCCCTGCCAATATGTACTTCATTTCCCTCTCTGCATATTGCCAGCTATCCCCTGACTTTCCAATTGCCCATGTTTTCATTCCCTTGGACAACCTCTGTCTGACCATGCAGAACAGGGCCAGGGCATGGTGTTAGCCCTCTGCTTGCAGTCATGTATGCTGTTCCGCAGCTAACACGTTTGCTGCCATGGTTTTGGCTTGTGCCAAATAGCCGTCTGCCAGGCACACCTGAGCGCAGCTTGGGGAAGAGCATGGGCTCGGGGCTGTTCCTGCCAGGTTGCGCGTGTGATGCCGCTTTATTTTAGGGAAGGCGTTAAAGATTCAAGGCATTAAACAAGTCCCCCAGGGACAGAGAATGGGCCCTAGCCTGTTTTGCTGACTAGTATAGCTATAGCTTTGTTGTCTTCTCTGTTGTATGAGTCTGGTTCAAAAATAATAAGGCAAGTAAGAAAGTCCAAATACCTTTAAATGAGTTTGGATTCAGACTTCCATACCAGCCTGTTCTGGGATCAGGACCTATGTTATGGAAGGAAGGTCTACTTCCAGCTGCTGGTCTGTCTCCTGTGGCCTTGAGGAGGCAGACGGGGGAAATAAAAAGCTTTTAGGTCCTGCACTGTAGGTGAGCTAGGCGGTCCAAGACAGTGTAATTAGAGGCCCTAAGCTGTAGACAAGTTTAGGTCACTAGCTACCCAATTTGTTGGCTGAACTACTTCAGTAATCAGAAGGTTTTGTTCTAGATTGCACTGCCAGCACTTCACTGAAGCCAGACTTGAAACCTTCTGTTTTCTCAGGACTTAGGTGTTTGTTGTGCTGTCCACAAACGTTCTTCTTCTTCAGTTGTGGTAGCTTGAGTGGTGCAGCGTATGCAGGCAATAACTCGTTATATTCAACCAAATGGGTAATGCCTATAGGGTCTCTGAAGTCCTGTTGAGGTGATACTGGAGGACTAGCACTGAAGAGGACTAGCAAATCTGTCAGGCTGGTTTACTGTCAAAACAGCCACCTATTTTGATCTGTGTATTATCTCCTCTGACAGAGTATTCTACTCGTATTTCCTTTAATTAGTCTGAAGCTGTATCTGACCTGAGGGAATTGGTGATTATTTTTTTCCCTACAATGCCTCCCACTTTCTTACTGTATCTGTCTGCTAGAATTTTTTTTTTTTTTACTTTTTATTATTATTATTATTTTGGCCAAAATCCATGTTAATTTACACTTCAGGAACATCTTTTGCTTACAGTCATGAACTGTCTTCAACCATATTTTGGTTTTTTTTTCTGTCAAACGCAATTTGCGATTTTGATATTTTGAAAGAAAAGCATTTCACTTAAACTGTTTAACAGATCTTTGTAGTTACCTAGGGCATAGAACATAATACAAAAAGGTGGCCTTTAAGTTATTATATGCATGTGAATGAGGCTTCCCTTCCCATTGCTCACAGCACACATGGTTAGCTGCTGCTAACTTCTCTGTAGTTTCAAACATTTATGGAGTGTTGAAAAATAAGTATAATTACAGTTCAAATGAAGATGTCACAGAACTTTTAATTTGCTCTTTTAGTAATCTCTACATTCCAGGGACCTTGAGCCAGTAACAGCGATGGTGATACTGTTGGCCCAGGAGTGAACCTCTAGTTCTGTGTGTTGGTATCCACCAACTGACTCTCCCCAAATGACTTCCCCAGCTGTTCCATAACAAAATATTGTTATTACACTGGCAATGACAATTTTTAGCTTTAGGACAGCAATGTTTTTAAACAGTCTGTCAATGTCTTTATTGACCAAAAAGACAATGTGACTCCTTTTTTTTCTTTTCCCATCTCCAGTAATTCTTTATAATTATACTGAGACCACAATTATAATTGTTACTCAACAACATCGAATGAATGCATCCTTTTTGAATTTAGTAGTGCCTACCCACATGAAAAATCCAGTGATTCTCAAAAAGTAGGAAAACCATGTACTTGCATACTAGTAGTCTCTGGAGAAGGGAAACTCTTTTTATTAAGTGTACCGATTTAGGCTAAATTGTACTTCTAGAGCTGTGTAAGAAATGTCACTGTCTATGAGAAAGCATGAAGGGCAAAGGATTGTAAAGTCTAGAACGCTTAAGCATTTGTTTAACCTTAAGCCCAAGAGAGCATCACCAAAATCACTAGGTTTGTTCCTACACTTAGCAGTAAGCATACCTTTACACAATGGCTTAACTTCGGACTTTACTGTACTATACCGGCTATGCAATTTTACCCAGCTCCCATTGATGTAAGAATCATTATGCAGTCTTTAGTGGGTCTTAAGTGAGATTAAATATTCCATTAGAGAAATGTTGTTTCCATTACAGTTCACAACAGTTTTAACATTTAAAGACCATCATTAAAATATGTAGCTTTATAACATACTTTATTCGTGTATGTAGCAGATTGCTACTTACTGGCAACTGGTCATGTATTAATTTTTCAGAAACATGTTTCCTGAATATGACTAATGACTCATATCCCTTTCATATCTCTTTATTACTGATGAATGCTATATGGATTCTAAAATGCAAAACACATGCTGACCATCTAATTGGATTGACATTGTCTGAAAAAGAAGTTCAAAATACAAATTTAATACAAAGTTTCCTGCCTTGATATTTCACATTGAATGCTTGTGGTATTCAGAAAACAGAGTTTATGTTGATCTTTTCACTATTAGGATTGGATAAATCATGAGAAATCAGTATCTTGCTGAAGATCTTTTAATACATTTATGTTTTTAAAGCAGAAGATGTAAAATGCGCTTTGCAATTTCTCTTTCACCATGTAGAAGAAGAAAAACAGTTCAAGGATGAACCAAAATTTTTGTTGAAGGCTTCTGTGTATAATCTTTGAAACTGAAAATTATGAAAAAGCCAAAAAGTATGTTTGCAGAATGAGAGTCTAAGGGTGACTGAAAAAAAATCCGTAAATTGGTAGGAAGAAAAGAGCTGCCACTATTGTAGCCAGATGGAAGCTCTGTGTAATTTTTTGTCCTAAAGGACTGGCCGGTTACAAGGCTTAGGGAAAGAATTCCCACTTTTTGTCTCCTGTATCTTTCCCATGATGCAGCCTCTTCTTTCAGACACTGAGTGGTTTGGGGACGGACCCCCTGAGCGCCTGCGTGCATATGGGCCATTGTTCTAGCAGCTGATAATGGGCTATCTGACAGCTAATGGGGCAAGCCTCTTTGTGAAGACTGTTCATACTTCGGCAGCCCAGGGTTTTCTTCTGCCCCAGGTGGACATTTTCATGGCATGCTGTGCAAAGAAGTGGCTCTTTTCACTTGTTCTAAATCTGCTACCTGGTACTTCTCTTGGAGAGAGGCAGGGCACCCTGCTAGTTTTTAGGTTTTGAGAGTGTCAGTGAGTATTCAGTTCCAGCTCACTCTCTCCTTATGACTAATAATTTAATAGACGCTACCAAAAGGATGGCCACAAATCCATAATCCACAAAAACCTCCCTGTGTCTGAGAGCCACGCCTCAGGAGCTGATGGCAGCGATGGAGAGGTAGAGGTGGGCATAGATGCAACTTACCTGCTGCACTGTATCCGGCATCTCCTTCCCAATCTGAAGATGTTTTGTCCGGTTTGTTTAGTCCCACTTGGAAGCGGCTCTAGGTTGTCCTTGTCACTCTGCTCTAATTCCATCACAGCCTTTTTTCGTAGAAAAGGACCAGAACTGCACTCGGTATGTGCCATCCTGGATTTATACAGAGCTGCAGCCTTTTTGTCCCTCTCATTTCTGACTAACTCCTAATAACTGATCTGTCTTCTTGGCCACCGCTGAACACTGCGCTGATATTCTTGCAGAACTGCCTACAGTGACTTCTAGACCTTTTTTTGATTGGTGATAGTTAGTACAGATGCTGTGACTCTCATGGCATATTTAGAGTGAGATTTCTCCCTGGTTTGTGGTTGCTGACAATGAATTTTATTTCCTTTGTATCTCCCACATATGTGAAACCTTGAACGGCACAGTTTTGGGTATTAGAGATTTTAATGTACTGTATAAAAGGTCAGTTAAGACTGTATGTCACAAAACTGGTAGAAGCACTTCAAACTGTTATAATACGTTTCAAATTGTGAATACATTAAGATGTTTATTTTACAACATTTTATTTCATTTTTACTTTCCAAATGAAGTTTTAATGAAATTTTTCAGGAGAATCTTCGATAAAAAGATTTCTTAGGAACAAATAAGCCCAATACAGAAGTGATAAGCTTCAAAGACACGTATTATCTGTTAATTTCAGCACACCAGAATTTTAAATATTTTGATCATCTACTGCAATATACTTGAGAAGAATTTAAATCAGACTCCAAAATGAAAGGCTCTTATAATCAGTTTTTCAGTTACCAGTCCCACAGATTTCAATAAAAGCCATTGTCTTGTCAAAATATTTATTTATGATCTACTATTACAACACAGATGACTAGTTGAAACAACACCGACCAACTTTTCAACTTTTCTGATATTTTAGTTATACTCCGAAAGCGATGCATTACCCTGCATGAAGAACTTAATAACAAGAGACACAGGTAACCAAAGGACACTGTCTAGGTGTGTCAAACAAGTTATGGCAATGACTCTGTAAAGTTTCTTTTGAGCTCGATGATTAACTGAAGAGAATGCACTATCAAAGGGAACTAGTCTGACAGTGAAGGAAGTTGTTCAATCGTTTGTTAAAACGTACAAACAAACAAACAAAACTAGCTAATACCTAAACAGCAAGTACCGTGATATCAGAATAACCACCACGTGCATTGGTTGTACAGATTACCCCCCAAATCTGAGCTTTCTTAAAGTTATATGTTTGATTCTTGATATTTATCCCACTTTTGGCAAAACTGGCGATGTAGGGGTAACACACTTGCTTTCAGACAGAGGATTTACTTTGATCTCAAATTACAGTGCTTACGCATCAATTAGATGGAACTAGCATGGACTGCTTCCTCATGTTCATCTTCATGACCTTCCAATGGCTGAGTTTACTAACTTTCATAAACCTAATTCCTAATAACTAATTCCCAACTAAAATCTGTGGTGTGAAGGCCTGGAAAGTTCAGGAATGGGAAAGAAACTTAAGAAAGTCCAAGATGTATAGGAAGTGGCTGAGGTGCTTCAGTAGGTGGCACACTTCCCTCTGAATCAGCTGTGAGCGAAGGTGTCTGCAGGGTGCTCGGGGCGCTGGCCTGTGGGAAGTTTCCAGAGATGAAAAAGCAAGAGGGCGACAGGTGTGGTTGGGAAGGCTCCCATGGCAGGTGCCAGAATAGTAAAGGAGATGGGTTAATTCAGCCAAATTCTAGGTGGCTGCAATTTAATGTAATTTTTCTTACCCAAAGTGTCCTCTGCCATTTTGAGAAGGCAAGATATTCTCCCTTTCCCCCTTTTTCAAGCTCTCACTGCACACTACCGGGGTGGTGTGCCCCTCTGTCTCTCTCCAGCCCACATAGGAAACTCTATACATGAAAGCACCTGAGCTTTCTTTGAACTGGAAAATGATACAAAACTGAAAGTCGTCTATTTGAGAAGAATGCTAAACGAAAGGCTACCAGGTCTAACGGGAATATAAATAGGTAAGCTTTTAGAAAATAAAGTCACTTAATTATTCAGGCTATATATAACTCAAAAGTTGCTAAATCATCCTGTGCCTTTGGCAGGTTCTTACTTCAGCTGTTCCTAGAAAAAGTGGGGCAGCAGGAAGGGTGGGGTGGACACACAACTGAGTGCAGTACACAGAATAAGTAGGAGCTATTACTTCTCCTTTAAATAGAAATAACCAGTAATAAAATGCTAAGATGGCCTGCTTGTTAGCAAGGCAAAATATTTTCCCCAAATGCCTAAAAGTAAGGGTCTTTCGAAAACTTAATTGGGTTGTGATATTAACAAGAACGATCAAAGGGAATCTTGCTGTAGCACTTAGAAGGTTCATTAGTCTCATACTAGAAGTGCACACAGTCACTCGGCTGAGTTTCTGGTCAGCATTGTATATTTTCCTATTCAGCTTGCTAAGTAGCTGTGAAAAATGGAAGTGGGTAAAAATAATCAAATTCTATTTAAAAATCCTTTCCCAGAATTCATGGGGTTTAAAAAATATTCCCACGAAGGGGCATAATTTCAGAAAATTCTGGCTTTTTCATTTTTTCCCCCCTTTCAAGGTCAAGTGACGACATATTATCATCAAGCTGTTGATAATCACACACAGCACGCTAGTTCTGCATCTGGAAATACTTTATGTGGAGAAAACCACTCTTTTTTGGGGGGGGAGGGAGGGAAGCTCAGTGTAGCAGAGAAGTATTTTTCCTTCAGGAAATAGATCCATTTGTTCATTACCAGGCAAATAATACTCTCCTTCCTTTTGGCCCTCAGCCAAGAGTTATTTGCACAGTGACTTATTCAAGCTAACCACCTCAGCTTTGGGCTCCCTCCCACCATTTGGTGCTGCAGGAGCTCGAAGCTGTGGCAGATAAAGAAATGCCTCACTGGGACTTCTTTGTGCTCTGTGGAGGAGTCATGGGCACACTCCCCTATGAGGAAAGATTGCTCTTGTTTACACAGGAGGGCAGAAAAACAAGATGCTGCAGCCCTGCATCATGTAACACGTACGGAGGTGTCAGGAGGGTGGCCCGGCAGCATCTTTTTCTCTTTTCTCATAGGGTAAGACGGCACTTGAGCAACATGAAAGCAATGCGTATGAGTGGGAAGGTGGAACGCTGCGGCTGGAAATACATTTTATGGTATTGAATGACTGATACGTGAAACTCATAGCTGCTGGTTATCTCTTGAGGACAGGAACTCGAGAGGGTCAGTAGAAGGTAAATATCTCTGAAAACAAAAGTCCCCTTAGTTATCGGAAGTAACGCTGCTGTACAAGCTGATTTTTTTGATGCATTCGGCATCCAAAGCAAAGCAGGAGATAAATGCAGCCCTTTCAGGACTCTTACCAAGCCTTCTGACCTAGCCAGGTCTCCCTTCTCGCCTCCCTCCCAGTCCCAGAGCTGCCACGGTGTCCTCTGGCTCTCCGGCAGTCCCTGCCGAGGGGCTGGTGGCAGAGCCCCTGTGTGGCTCTGGGAACATCGATTGCCCCAGCGCCAGCTTGGGGCCCTTCTCCTGCTCCACAGGGGATGAGGAGCAGATCCTCCAAGTAGCCCTTCCTGAGAGATTCCTGATAGACAGTATAAATCCCTTTATGTACAGGAAGCGTCTCTTCTGGTAGGGCTGTATCTGTAAAAAGTTTGTGAAGAAACAGTTAAGAGCTTTGTGGGTACGGGCTTAGGGACCAAGTAATTTTTCCCAAGGAAAGATGGGATGAATTCCTTTAAAATCGTTAGCTATTTTAGGAATGGTAATTCAGCATTTCAACTCAACAGTATTATTATAGAAAAGCTATGTAATGTTTTATATTATCTACTTGGGGAGCAGCACAGCTTACAAAACCGATGAATTCTGCATGTTCTGAGATCAAATAAAGTTTTTAGCATATTTTATAGTGTTTAATAAACCGTTAACATCACTGCTGAATATTATCATTCTTTATTGCATTTGCTACCAGCAGTAGCTGTGATGGCCAAGGTGCTTTCCAAGCAGAAAGAATGACTTTTTCTGATGAACACGCAAAATCCCTACTTAAATAACAGCTGTAAATCTCACTCCTGAAAACTCTCTTAGTTCTCTTCCCAGTGTAGAGTGATAGTTTTATTAAATGTTAGATGTAAATGTTAAAAAAAAAAAAAAAAACAACGTAGAGGGAAATGATAGGATGGGATGATATAAGGACATCATTATTAAGTTATGTGGCTGTCACATCTAGGCAGGAAAAAGTCATTCAGACATCTGCTGCCTCTCTGTGGAGTTACCGGCAGGAGTTTGTGCAGAAAACTACGCGGGCGTCCCAGCTGCAGCCCCCCTGCAGGACATGGCTCCTGCCGCTGCTCCCCACAGGAGGGGAAAGGGGCACCCGTCCGGGATGAAAGTCAGTTTGCATTCAGTTCCCCTAAATTGGTGCAGGCAGCAGGAGTGGGCTGAAGCAGCCATGCAAAGACCTCCCTGTCTCTTTGGCTGCGGGGGTCTCCTCCAAGCTAGGGCCTTGCAGCTGGAAGCTGTGCAGCCTGTTGAAATCTGCTCCGGGGCCTCAGCCAGACAAATCACCTCTCTGAGCACAGGTGTAGCTTCCGTCTCTTCCCGAGGACCAGCACAGTGCCCAAGAGCACATCCCTTGTGGAGCCACGGTGATGGAAGAAGCTCTGGCTCAGATGCTGCAATGCTGAGAACGTGGCACAGGAGACAAAACTTGAGATAACCAACAAAAATGGAAAAAGACGCGTATTTTGAAAAGCTATTACCAAGAGAACATTTTCTGCTTTGCTTTGAGAATAATGGCCAATAAACACTTTCTTTAAAATGATTTTGGACGCTGAACGTTGTTGTTCTGTGGGCTGCTAAAGTCTCGTGAGCGGCAGAAGAGAAGCAAACAATGCCGCGTATGGCACGAAGTCAAACGTGCTGGTCAGGAGTCCGCGGCTTCACAGCGGGGAAGATGCTGGCAGCCGTCATTTGGGGGCAGAGGTAAGTGCAGTTGCTGTGGAAGGGGGCAGAGTGGGAAAACCTCAGTTTAAAATAAACCCCAGGCACTCCTGTCTGCCATTGCCTTAATCTGACATCGCATCGCGTAAAGATTGCAAGCTCAGGGTCAATACGTTTACCCAGACAGAACAACTCCAGTCAAACAGTGCTCGGTGTCAGAAGGACAGCATCACACCGCACACCAGGAAAACGCAGGCGGACGTGCTAGCAGACTTTGCAAGGCGCGGGTGATTCTCTTTAGCTTTGCTTCAGCCCGCTTAGTTCTAGAAACGCTCGCAGGTGCCAGCCTTTTACCTACCAGAAGTCGCCAGCTATTGGAAAACTACGATCGTGCGGAGCGCTCACGCCCGCACCGCTCGCGGTGAGTCCCACGAGGTCCCGAGGCCCTCCGCGCCGGCCGCACGGGGCCCTCCTTCACGGGCCGCCGAAGCCGCCGAAGCCGGGCAGGGTGCGAGGACGACACGGTGTTTCGTGGCGGGGTCCGGCCCCGCACGGCGACTCGTCAGGGGGCTAGCCCCCCCGGCTGCTGGCAGCGCCCAGGGCCCTCAGCCTCTACAACCGCGAAACGGCCGCCTGGCCGTGTCGCTTCAGGTGTCGCCGCGGCGGCCCCGCCGCCACGAAGAAGACGCGCGGCCCGGGCGGG
>VXAL01004685.1:171010-196256 GCA_013399475.1 Chauna torquata | reverse complement strand
ATATTAAAATAATAACAAAAATGATAACCTAGAGAATGAATGTGGATTTCTCACAAAACTTCTTAACTTAGTTTTCACTAAGTTTTCCAATGGGAGGAGGAGAAGCCAGAGCTAAACATAGATGTAAACATATTTACTGGTGGGAGATGTCATGTTGTTGTTGGAATTCCTGCAGAACAGAAAGGATATAAATAAACAAATGAAAAGCTCCTCAGCCCACCATGTTTACAATAAGGCATTAAAGAGACAACATTTGTATGAGTTAACCGCTCAGTACGACAGGCAGCTGGCAGCTGTCTCAGAACAGCACCTAACCCTGATGGAAGAAAAAAAAAAACAAACCTCACACACATCAAAATGACCTTACCAGATTTGACACAGTTTTAATGAAGGTTTCAAAGGGTAATGGGTTCATTCGTAACAGATGTTCAGAAGAAGCGACTCCAACCAGGAGTGTGCTCAGAACAGTGGCAGTAAATATAGGACATTATACAGGTGGGCTGCTTGTGTATGTTATCAAATCATGATTTACTAGAAAATAAAAATATGGGGTCTCAATTTTGGTATGAAACACTTATGGTGGGGAGGGGGAAAGAAGGACATTTGGCATTTTTTTCATATTTTAAAAGATATGTACAAGCAGAGCCTACCACTCTTCCTTTAATACTTCTTAGTATACTTGTATTTATTATCTTCCAGTAAAAGTAGATCCCAGTTTTGTTCAAAAAAAAATCAGTTTATGCTATAATCAAATATTAATTCTTAGATATCTCTAAGAAATAAAGTTCTTTTATTCCATCTTATGGTAAAGAGACATACTACTTGTTCTCTCCCCTCCTACCCTGTCTTTAAGTATTGCTAGACAATGAAAGTTTAACCAGCAAAACAAACTTCTCAGGATTACAATTACCAACGGTACAATTTAAATAACTACTCCTTCAAAGAACTTAAAATCCTTTAAAAAAATGTTAAAGTGTTCCTTAACATTGAGAATAAATTAAGTTTCCTTACATTCCAGTATTTACCATTCAGTTAAGTAGGTCTGCGTCATCGTATAAGTCTGTTTTTAAAACCAGGAATGATAGATAGAATGGTATTTAGAATACGTCTTTTTGCTTAATATTTTCTTATATTTCTGTGAAAAGTCACGACACCACCACACATTAGCAAAGGTTCAGGCACCATAGAAATAAAATTTTTATGTAGCATGCTGCCTTTGGGAAATGCTATTTTCAAGGCTACTTAAGCACCTAATTACTTTATAAACCTTGATAACTGGAAAATCATTTGAAAGTGGGATATACTCACCTGAGTCACATTTTATTTTGAAACTTTTAACCTACAGTCTCAAGTAGTTTATTCTTACGCTCTGTGAAGTTTTCCTGTTTTACATGGAATATGAAGACTGCTTTGTGTCCAGAGACCACTGAGATTGGGCTCCATCCTACATAACGTGTTATGACAATTTATTTGTCAGCGATGAACAGCATATCTTCAGAATATCAGTCAAGCTTTTGGGCCTTCACAGAAGTATTTTCTGAATTAGAGGAGCTGGTGAATCAGATCTCTTTCTGCAGATGATATCACCAGCAAGACTTGGCCGGTATTGTTCCGCACCTAAGAAAATGCCCCCTCATGAATGCACTAAGAGATACCGCACTAAGAGATACCCTTGTGAAATATTTCTAGTTGCACCTAATCCTGATAATGCAAATTCATTCAAAAATAAAACACTATATTCCCTACTCTATGCATTTACATTTACAGGGCTGAGAAGAGGTTCTGTTTAAAACAGTGAAAAATTATATACCTGTTCCTGATATTAGATCTAAGCAAAAGGAGCCGGAACTTCCTCAGCCCCTTAGAGATCAATGTGTTCTTACAACTGCCCTTGTTAGGCCACAGCAACTCTTCAAAGCTTCATTCAGACGGGTGCAGCAAACAAACATAACCATCAGTCAAAAAGCTATCCCCTGTAAAAACAAACAAAAAAGGATATAGAACTTCACAAGCATTTTGGACTTACGTCCTCTTTATATTAAAATACCTCGGTTCACTGGATAATGCCTTTTGCTTACGGTCTATAAATGACGTTTGTGTACTGTGGAAACTCTGGCAAAAAAAGCTCCCTCATATGCCTCTGCTTGGTTTAACTTCCACCGTTCTCTCCTCCCTTTCCTATATTCTCAAACTAAGGCCACCAAAGACATTATCTCTGATTTTATCTTACTAGCACTTGCTTCCCTATTCTCTTTCCTCAGGAGGGAGAACTCCTCCTTTATTCCTGAGAGGCGACAAGAAGGAATGAAAGGCAAAGAATTCCTTTATTGTCACGAAAGGAACTCTCCATTTCCTTTTTTTTTTCTGAAAGGAACTAACTGGAATGCTCTAGGATTTCTAAATCTGGACAAAGCTCTGAAGTTTAATTTTATGAGTGGACTAAAGTCTTAAGGATCAATATTACACCCTACAACAAATTTTTGCCATAAACATGTTTTTCCATTTACTTTAAAAGTGTCTTTTTAAAATGGCAATCTAGGAATTCCTAGAACATCTGTTCCTAACAATGGAAATGTCGAAGTGTTCTTATTCCAGGGGAGAAAAAAATGAAAAAAATAAAAATTGTCAGGGTACAGTTAAAAAAAAAAATCCTTCACCACCACTGCACCAGGAAATTCAGAAGTCTAGTAATTCTCATTTTTCTGTCACTCAGATATACACAGTAGGGACCACAAGCTTCAGGAAAAAAAAAATAAAAAAGCAATGAAGTATGACATGCCAATATTTCTTACACAGATAGATGGGGGCAAACAGGCGGATCTATATGTGATTGTGTGATTTAATACTGCAGGCTTTATTAATCTGTCTTTATGGAAGTACATCAAACCGAAACAGAAGTCCTAAATTCCTGCAGGTAAATTCACTGTACATTAATCTCAAGCTGTGAGGAACACCACCTTAGGACCACACTAAACTGTGTACTGCTTATTTATTTATTTTTTTAAAATTGTTCCTCAGAAAATAACTAGTCCTTGTGGCTACTGGGCTAACCTTCAAGAAGGGAAATGAGCGATGGTTACGTCAAAGCAGTTTTGTTCTGATTATGCAGCTAGCTGGTGTATTCCTGCACACTGGCAGAGCTCTGAACAGCACTCAAAAGCCAGAATGCCTCAGTACAACTGGGTGAAGCTTCAGCCCGTGCCTCAGTCCCTCTGCGTTGTTCTCTATGAGCTCAGACACAACACGAGTTTGCTACGACCCTACCTACTGCTACATCTTGCCACAACAGTGGAGGAAGATATTTTTCAAAAATCTATTCCTTCATTTAAGTAACTTTGCTTTAAATAGGATTTATATGAAAGCAAATTATCTTGTTTCCATTTAGTTTAAAAACACTTTCATTTGTTCTGGCATAAATACACATGAAATTTATCCTGAGTCATTTTTGGACCCAAAATTCAGTATAAAGCAGGATGTACAGGAAGATGATAACGTTCTGCTAGCCACTTATTCTCTAGCAGCAAACAATGCACATACCATACATTGTCATATTTACACATTAAGAATCAAAAACCAAGCTTGTATCACAAAATTCAGTAAAACCAAAGCTACCTCTGCATTTTAATATCATCCCAAGAAGTTAAAATAAAACCAGAATCTTAATCTTGCTCTCCCGGGAGTTTAAACTGGCGTCAAGAGCTTTGTTTACATACATAATAAGTATAAATCCCACTTACGCGTAACTCCCCTGTAGACATCAGGTGTTTCTCCAGTTACTGAAAATATGGAACAGGTATATGAGCCAAAGTTAAGCATCTTCTGAACTTGACTGGTGTTATAAACAACCTATTTGATTCTTAAAAAGGGGAAATTTACTAACATCTCCCCAAATTAGCTTTAAAATCTTCTCATATCTAATGCAAATTTAGCATTTTAAGGATTTGCTATTAAAACCTCTTAATTATATTGTTTAACTACATAGCTGCAGTGGCAAACAGTCCTGTATGAAACTTGGTATCTGAAGTAGGGCTTCTGTTACTAATATACAGCCATCATTTAAAGACTACTACTAAGAGTTTATCAGTTGACCGAAAAATCTGAAATATAACTGTGCAAGCGTCCCCTGAATTGAAACTGGTATTCTGTATGCAATTTTGAAAAGTTTAGTTCTGAATTTTAGACCTTCTCCTTCCCTAGGTTTCCTACCTGGAAGTAACTTCTCTAGAGAACAAGTCTCTACACATTTAAAGATGCCTATTTTTTTTTTTTCTTTAATCAGCTTTAGCAAATAAAAATTGGAAGCAGCAATACATTTAAGACAAGAAGGGGAACACCTCAATTCTATGAATAAGAGGTTACTTCAGTTAAATAACCATTTTTGGATGATTTTTTTTCCCCTTGTTTTACATCTTTGCAAAGAAAAAAAATGAAGTGATTTTCCTGAGCTTGTATCTCAGCCGTACCTGCAGCTTTCACTTGAAAGCAGAAGCCAACAGATGTTCTCTTGGTCTTGGCCTCTAGCACCAACAATACACATGTACAATAGTACATCTGACCTGAAAACTCTATTAAATTACCTTCATTTTCCCCATCCTCGCAAAGAGGATATGACCCTCCTTCTGATATGACCCAGTTTGCTTCCTGTTTCCCTGCTTCTATCCCATAACACCAGCTTTTCTGGAAGATTGTATGTTATGCTAGAATTGTGAGGGGCTCTTCACTGAGCAGGAGAAGCAAGGTTTCATTAACACTTCTGTCAAGGTGCCTCTATGAAGCTCATACTTCCTAGCTGGCAGGGCTGGACCAGTAAGACTCATGGTGATGGAGAAGTGCCTACGCTTGGAGAACCAGAATAGCTATGAAAGTGGAAATACCATGCGTATGTTGTGTCTCCACTGCACACAGGATCAAGGAAGCAAACTCAAATGGCTGAAGTGGACAGTTTAATAGTATAGAAAAAACCTCATGTGTAGTCTGCAAAAATGTTGTATTTCATGAAATCATGTTCAACTACAGTATTTCTGTTGATTATTAATTCTAAATTGGAAACCAGGTTAAGATGAGATTTGCCAGTTTAATTTTAATTCCTTACATCGTAAGTGTGAAACATCTCCAAAAAAAGATAATACATCATATTTTCTACTAACTGGTAGTTAGTCAGTTCTACTAGTTCATTAATATTTGGGGAAATGTGTTTAAGAAAAAATGTAGTAAGCTATGCATTTAATGTATACACTTTCAGCATGTTTTCCATAACTTTAAGTAAACATAGTTCAGTTCACAAAGCATCTTTCATCCCTGCCACCTCCCTTTTTTCCTGTCAGAGAAAGATAAGGCTTGTGTAAAGTTTGGAAAAATAATTTTTCACTTTATTAAAATGGCAGATTCCTAAGATAGATAAAGCCATATTGTTTACAGGAAGTTATTTCTCTAGTGAGAAAGAGATGTTATCAGACAACAAACGATCCTGACTGGCATAAGCTACATTTCCTCCATAGTGCATACAGAGCCCATGCATTGTTTCTTGTCTTAGGCTTTCCTGCTGTAAACACACACATTAGGAGTCTGCTATCCCTAACAGAGAAAGGCCAAGCTTACACCATGTGTTCCTGGACTGTCTGAACAGAGTTCAACATCAGAGTCAAGAATCATGTTACTGATACTCAGCTACTATAGAATCACGTGGAAGTTTTAAGTAGCTTTAACTATATCCTCACTCACTTCACACAGAACCCCTATAAAACATGACCTAAGCTGGCTGTAACTGGCATAGTTGGTTAGGAGGAGTACACAATTACTGGAAGAAAAATCTTAGTGAACAAAACAGACAAGAAAATGGGTATCAATGTACTTTTATTTAAATAAGAGCTTGAATTTTTATCATAAAACAAAAAGAGGAAGAATTAAACAGGAGTAAATGCATGTTTTCAAAAGTGCCAAAACAAACAAAAAGAACACCATTAATCGTGCCTGTGTGTTTTTCAAGAGAAATTTAATTTTTGACTAATGTTAAGTGACTTACCTTTGCCACCAAATCTATGCAAAACTTCCGGACAATCTTATAAATCACACACACCGTAGCCTTTTCCCAGCTGTTTATCCAGCTTTGTTTCATGCCATCACTGGCGCCATGGGATTATGACTTATCTGTTTAAAAAGCACCAACACAATGGAAGAAAAATGAACTACATGATTTAATACAGTTCCAAAGTCTGCAGTGTTATTTTATGCTTAGAATCTTTAAATATATTCTAGGTTGTAAGTTGGGCTTTTTGTTTTACTTCAGCAGAAACTACAATGGTGAGCATTAACCAATAAATATGGCTAAGGAGAAACAGTACCAGGATTAGTCTATTTAATTCTCAAATTAGGATTTTCACAGAGAGTAAACAAGTTAGCAGTGCACACTTACTTTTAACACCAGCACGTGCAGCCAAGCACAAGCAAGGATGCACACATGCACAATACTCATTCTCTTACCAAATCCTCACTTTAAAATGAAACGAAATAAACAAAACAGATCGGCTTACCTTCATAAATTTCTTCTCATTTTACTGGTCCTGACACTTTTCAGCAAGTGGGTTGTCTCCCTTAGGATCAGCCAAACTACTTGGAATTCTTTGACAAAGGTATCATCGTGATCTACTCTAACACATGTTTATCCAAGGAGTAGCTAAACTTTAACCCTCCCAGACCTGAAACCACCACAGAACTCAGACGACTGCAAATCCTGAACACTCAAAATATGGCGTTAATTAGATTTCAAACTTCAATAGGCTCTTTAGTTTTACCAATTTGAACATTTTTTCTACTTAACTTTTAATAGTCCTATCAAAAAGTCACACCATTTTTCTGTAATAATAAAAACTAGCAAGACCCCAGTTTTATTCATATTTATGTTTCTGCAACATTTTACATCTCAAATGCATTTAAAGCAAACCTGCCGAAACACCAGACACACACCAGCTTCTGATCTGCTCATATTTCTTACTCGCTATCTGCAATACTGTTCCAGACAAAAGGCACTTGCTGAAAGGCTGTCTCTCTATACTTTTTGATTGGTGGTAATGTTGATTTGAGGATTCCTTCTTGCTGTCAAACCCTGCTGCACTATCCCACGGGTACATCAGCACGACTGCATGTGGTGCCGCACAATACAAGCAAGGGAACTGATCCAGATTGAGAAAGAACAGCAAGTGCACTTCGCTGCGCTCCGTGACGTAACATAAAGACATGTTGTGCATACGCTGCATGTTCCTTTACATAATGAGCACGAGAAGGAATCATCAGCGAAATAGTTCAAGAGTGTACACCAACGTTAATCACCACACACTGCAAGTCAGCAAAGCTGCAACAAGCAGCTTCACAAGTATATCCTCCTCTTGCCTCTCTGCTCTCACCACATGCCGCGCTTCTGTCCTGCTGTCAACATCCAGCACTCCCAGAGCACGGCAACCCACAGCAGGGTCGCTTTCCAGAATGGAAAGAAGAGCTACACTAGCAACCGAGAAGTTCTTTCATAGTTAGCAATGCCAAGGGGCATTTTACTCTAGGGAATAAAACAGAAAGGCATGCAGACTATTCTGCAGGTAAGCTTCCCCCCCCATTATATGATCTCTTCTGAAGAGGACAACTCACATCCCTAAGGCTTCCCTAGTTCACTCCAGCTGGAAAATTCAGAGGTTTACACCAATTGAACAGATGCATTTGATCAAAATCCAGTAGAACATTTTTTCCTCTTAATATGTGTGCACATGCACGCAGCAAATACATGGTTGTACTGCACTGTTCACACAAAGTTGTGTAAATACAGAACTTCTGATACATTTTCTTGCATGCAGTTGTTTGCAGTGCCATGTATTTTATAGAATCTGCCCAGAAAGACTTCTTCAGCTTGGAAACAAAAATAAGAAGTATAGCAAAATGTTTAACTATAACAAAAATGTATGTGTTGACTGCGTATGGGAACTTAAATGAGAAAAAGCCTCTTGGTAATTTTCATGTGTTTGCCTTAAGTAGGAAATGTTACATCTCAGGAGTCACAGCCTTTCTAATATTCTTGGGAATACACAATTTTAAGTGATCCTCAAGAAACCCAGTTACACTTCACAGTGATGATGAATCCCATGTCCTTTGTTCTTCTGTATGAAGAAAAATATTTTAGAAGTCTTTTTTGAACAGTTAGATCGAGTATCTCATATTGTCCAAGTGCTGGAGCTGTATTTCGTTTACCAATACATCCATCAGTAGTAGGAATGCGATTCTAGGACGCAAGATGTGTTGTAAGAAGAGTTAAATGCAAAGCTAAAGATTGGCTCCTTCTATGTTCTCGTATCCAAATTTTCTCCATCAAAGTGGCATTTCTCATTTTGTTAGAAACAAAGGGCAACAGAACTGGTTAAACCTGAGTAGTTCTACCACTTTAATGTTTCATACGTTTTTATTTACCATTACCCAATATATCCATTCTTCCTTTGATAATGAACAAGTAGATCACAACAAATCACTGCCGCAATTTAGAACCAAACATTCAATATTAGACTTTAGGTATTTCCCTATCACCAGTGTATCCTAGGTGAACTAAGGACACCAGAAGTTACTTTTCAAGAACAAGATACAGGATCACAGTTTATTTGCAATCAGAAAAAAATACACGTTAGCTGTTAAAGACCGCTTTACAATAAGCATGTATGTCTTTAAACAGTCAATATAAATCATAATTTAAGTATTAAGACATTTATAGAAATACATTACTTCCATGGAAAGAAAAGTATTTACAATATAATAAACTTATTCGAATACTACTGAAAAAATAGTATTCCGTTCTCGCCAACATGTCACTTGATCATTCAGGAAAGCTGCCTTTCCAAGTCAGTTGAAGTAAACATCCATCCCCCAGCCCTACCACTTGTTATAGCTGAGTGTAGGATGTTTACAGGAACTAAAAGTTAGCTTAACAATATAAATACAGCATTGGCTTTCAAGATATCCAAAAATGAATCAGCACAGACATACTTCAACACTTTGTGTGAGCTACAACTTATACAACAGTTACTAAGCCTTACTGACATAATGAAGTTGGAACACTTTTTTTTTTTTTTTTTAAATATTTAACCTTAAATGTATCAGAACAGTAATACACATGTACAGTCCCTAATACTGCAGAGGTATCATGGAAAAAGGAGGAAGAAAGAAAAAGCTTCTCACAGCCCTCGGAGATCAGCATTCTGTTGCACTTACCTGCCAGAACTCTCGATGCTCAGAGTAGACACCTTCTAGTAGTCTCAAATTCAAATCATTTTCAAAATTGATACTCAACACCAAAATATTTATGGGACATCAACAAGGTAGTACAAACTGGGTAAGTCCACAAAGATGTTCCTCACAAATGGTTTGTGCAAAAATTTGACTCCTGTGGTATCAAAAATTTCAAGTTTCCTTTATATGCTAAATTTTACAGCTTTTGTTGCTGCATTTGAACATCTTCCTATGTGTTGCATTTTCTTAAATTAACTCCCATTCCAAAACTTTTTAACAGGTACTCTTCCTGTTATTTTAATCTTAATTCTTATTTTCCTCCACACAGATTTAGTTACTCAGAAAATCGTCATTTTAACAGTGAGAGAGCAGAACACTATTACTTAAACTTCATCATCTTATTTTAGACTTTAAATGTGTCTAATTTAGCATCTACAGCTTTGAACAAACAAAATATTAGCAGTCCAGGAAAAAATGCTTCTATAAACTCAATCAGCCAAGAGGCCAAGTCTCGGCCTTCTCAAAGCTCTTGTCTGAGCAGGTTTTGCAGATTTACTGGGAAGAGGGAACCACAGATGCAAATTATTTCATACACAGAGGCTGGGAAAAGCCCTCCAAACATTTAACAGCTGGTTCATTATATAAAGAAAAACATGAGCTGAGGCATTTCTACTGAATGCAGCTCTGAGTTCCCAGCAAGGGGAGACAGTGCTTCATGCAGGCCAGTCTAAAGTTACTGAGCACTTTGATGTATTGCATTTAAGTGGTCACAAAAAACATCTAGAGGAAAACCACAGGCAACTAATCCAGATCCCAAACATTCAGCTTCACAGGCATTCCACTTGCTCAGCAAGCAAGGACCATGGTATTCACACTAGCTTCTATTTCCAAATGTTTATACGTCCATTTCCAAACCACTGCACCTGCACTGTGTATGACAGTCATCCAAAGTTAGTAGCTGTATATTCACAATTTCACTGCTGGCCCCTGGACCACCAACCTCCTTTTCTTCCTTTAGATATCTGCCTCCACTCTGAAATTAGTGGACTGTAACACATTACACTGTTACAAGTGCAATGTAAAACATCAGAAACTGATCGATGTCTCCTTCTAACATAATCAATAGTTATAATCTTCATATTAACAAGATGAAGTAATTTGCTTTGTTGAGGACCAGGTTGGTATGTCAAATCTGCCTCTTCCATTCCTAGAATTCCTTGATCCAGCAGTCCCTTCCCAGCAATCCCAGTACTATAAGCCCACCTTGAATCATTGCATAACATGCATTTGGCCAGCAATACTTTAAAAGACTCCACTTTCTTCATTTGGATAAAATAGGCATGTTAGAGACATGTTAAGATGTTTAGTAGTTTGTATTTCATGTATGGAAAACAGAGATCCTTGTATTTCAAACACTTACCAAGAAAATTCCAAACAAAAATGCAATGTGGGTTTTTTTTTTTTTTTTTAATTCATTTCCTACAGTTACAAGCCACTTCAATTTGTTTTCATGTGAAGATATGATAGCTGTGTTTGAGTATTAGATACTAGTACACAAATAAAATTCCACAAGACTGGACTGATGAACTGCATGTGAACTGTGTTTTTCTCTACACTTATTTGGCATGCGGAAAGACTAAGACAGCACTAACAAAAATGACTAATTAGATTAACTATGAGATAACGCTTACTTTGACCATTCAGTGAAGAATGCTAGCTGACAACACATCATTTCTTTTAAGTCCAAATAGTATATAGAACTAGGGAATGCTAAATATTTACAGCAAAGGAAGCTTGGAAAATGTCTAGCAGCACTTGTTTTTCTTTAAAAAACAAAACCAAGATCCATAGATCCTGCTTCAAAGTATTATTTTTTTTTTTTAATAAGTACACAAACCAAACATCGTATTTAAAAAAAATGGTTTTAACTGAGATTGTATTGCGTGTGAATTACTTTGAAAACAAATCTTTGTAGCACTGTTATCAATAATTAAGTTCAGAACCTTCTATCTCCACACTTTACCAGGTAACAGAAGCTTAATATTTATGGTCATGGGACCACCACAAAAGAATGGCTGTCCTTGGTTCACAAGTGGCCATTTATTACCTGCTTCAAAATCATTACTTTTCCAATGCTTGTTGTGTTCCAGGACTAAGAAATCCATACCTTTTTAATTTTGATAAGTGAAAGAAAATCTTACACTTTTCTAAGTATTTGTATCTTTGGATAGAGTCTTCTACAGAATCCCTATAGTGAAGTTAGACAAATAATACCCAGGCATTACTATCATTACTAGAATACCATCAAATAAATTGAACAAAGTTTGTCTTTCAAGCATCGAGGAATATAAAATTAACATTTTCAGAGGAAGAGGAACGGAAAGCTAAAGTAGCACACAAATACCTTCTGCCTGCACAACAACAGAATTTACTTATATAAGCAATTCCCCTCCCCATCGTTTACAAATAAATGACTATACAGAAACAAAGGAGAAAGAAATCCCAAACGATCTAGGAAACAGCATTTGCAGATCCCACTTTCTAGTGGATAGAAAAGTGGAGACCGCTGAAGCTGTTTTGCAGATAGCTGTTCTTGTTGAAATGACTGCTTTAAGTCAAAAATTAGTGAAGAGTTAATTATGAAGAAGTACTTTCAAAAGCTGTTTTTTTACATGAAAAATAATCCTTTGTATTGTGCTACCCCCATCTTGGCATTTGCAAGATGACCATACCACAAACAAGCGCATACATTAAGCATTGTTACTACAAAAATACATCCTGTGTGACTTTTTTTAACCTTTATTTGGCCTTGGGTTACATCCAGCTTACAAACAATAAGAGCACCACCCATTCATAGGAGACCCAGAACATGGTATTTCAGACAGATCGACAAAAAGCAAGTCACATCAGATAAAATGCCTGCTAAGTATTTGACAACATTTATAATAATTTTTTCTCAAGGGTCGTAAGTAACAGAAGCTGTTAAAACAGACAATGCATAGAGCAAGTCCGGCTTATGGACAGTTGTACAAGAAATTAAGCACCACTTGCGGTTACGTTACAGTGAAGCATAATTCCTTAGCTCATACCACAAAGCAGCAGAGAACTCAGAACTGAGTGACACATATGCAACAACTTTGTAACTCCATCTCTTAACAGATTAGATTTCAATGAATCATACCAGCACTATTAATAACAATCAGGTTAACTTGCTTGAAGGCAGTTCAACTGTGTCTACAGAAACTAACAGCTATGTATCCATGCACATATAGTTATGATACCTTTTCTTTCTGATGTTGTGCAAGAATAGCCAGGTGCAGCAAACATCTGACTGAAAGCTAGAGCTGCTACAGCTTCCAGTCGGGGATGTTTACAGCAACAGACTACTATACATCACTGCAGCTGTCTAACAGTACATAGCAGTCGGTGACCTTTTGAGGAGGGGAAATAAAAAAAGGAGATTTAGGACATGTTTCTATAACATTCTAACAAATTACTGTTCAACTAATTCTGAAGAAAATCTCNATATACATATATATAAAAATATACTTGAAAATAAATTTACACTTTTTTTTACTTCCCTGTACCTTCATTCCCAGAGCTCTCAAAATATAAATGGAGTTCCACTTTTAAATAAAGCTATATGCAAAATTAAACACAAAAGCAAAAGAAGTCATCTTTATAATGAAGAAAATATTATAAACAAACCTGGCAGAATTCTGAAAATATATACTTTTTTTTTTTCCAGTGTCAGAATGACAGATCAGTTTTAAGGTTCTATTACAAACAACCAAATAAAAAATAAAAACAATTATCTTTGGGTAAGCATTAAAGGAAAGTGATAGGGTGAGAGGGAAAACAATAATGGCCTCCAGATGGAACCATTTTACTTCCCATCTTCAACAAATTAGTACCAGAACTCCCATAAGACTGCTTTCTGTTCTGATACAGTCAATATCTTCTCAGTCAACAGAACCCTTATAACATTAAAAATATTTACAACTCAAGATACTATTAAAGAGTAGAAAACTTAATTTAAAGCAAAGTAATTTATTAAGTATATCACACTGAGTTGTTTCATATTCTCTTAATGCTTTGATTCCCATTTTCTGCACAGAAGCAATGCAAAAGTCAAAGTCCAAAGGACTTCAGTGGTGCTCTTGGCAATGCAAAAGTTCCCCCATTCTTTGTGATAGTCCTGGAGGGTCTGAAGCTGCTATCGGCAGATTTTTTTAACCATCTCATTCTGGCTTGATGAAATTCAAATAGTATGTAAATGCCTTTATTTTGTAGTTCATAGTGGAAAGCCTTTCTTTTACTAAGAGAGTTGAAAACAGACTGATATATTCTCATTTACCATTCTTTATACCTTCAGGAAGAAAAAGGCTTTGCAAGTAAGAAGTCTTCTACTGCCAGATCACATGTAGATTGCTGCCATTTAAGGTTCCTTGTTCTGGGGCTGTTAAAGCCTCCAAAGCAAGTCAGAAATTGGAAGTTATGACAAGTAATTAAAAAGTGAAGAAAAACTACATATTCAAGATTTCTCAGTTACAGAAACCCAGTCGCATCCTTTTTTCAAATAAAGGTTTCCTCCTGAAACTTGAAAATCTGTTAGCAGTAAGTGAATTTAGTTACTACAGGAGTATGCCAAGATTAATGAGGAAGCTGCATGCAGTCACTATGGATACCACACTGACCTTCATTATTTGAAAATAAATAGTTAAAAAGCCAGTGGTCATTTGTAACAAAGGCCTCTGCAGGCTGTTCCAAAACTGAAAATTCCTATTTTACCTTGGAAAGAAACGGGTTATTTCACGCAGAGGTAGGCACACGGTATTTGACTAATTAGCCTGCTAAGCATTAAGTTGCAACGAACCATTTCTTACTCTACTCTCCTTTAACACTTGCTTCTTAAGGAAGTAATAAAGGTTACTACAATGTCATCTGCCTAAAGAGAACAAACTCCCTTCAGCCTCCTTTTGTTTTAACATGTAAATCATCATAAAACAGACAATATAAAAGACAACGAAGACTCTTACTGTTTTATCAAACTCAGTCAACTACAAACATTTGCACATCTTACAATATGATTATATTTGTATAAAGGAGTTAAATTTTCAGTTCCATCCATATACAGTATTAAAAAAGGTATATGCAGTACAGATCATTCTGTACAGCTATATGCTTGAAGGATACAGCTTCTGTGACAGCTTGATGAAAACTGAAGCTGAGTATTTACAAAGCGTCTTCTTTACCTATTCTCCCATACACTTTTTATAAAAGAACGATAGGCAGACAGTATACTCCAGCTTTTGTTAAAGGCACTGTCCTTTAATTTTGGTAAAGCTTAGAAGCACAGAAAACAAGTAGAAATTATTCTAGTATCATTGCAAACTGAAGAATATTGATAGCTGGCTTTGTTAATGCTGTTAGCTGTTTTCGTTACAGATGGCAATAAAGACAACATTACTTGTACTACCAAATCCCCTTCTAATTCCACTTATAAAGAATATACAGAACCATGCGAATCTAAGACTACATGAAGTCCTCCTGACACAGGAAATTTACCCATTTGTCATTTACCAACAAGCCTAGGAACTTGGTTCTTCAGCTGTCAATACTCTGGAATAATCAAAAAGTTTAATACTGAAAAAGGGACAGCACTAAGATACCTAAAGTTTGTGTTCTTTCACAATTTCCAGGTCAAAACTATGCAGGTCACAGATGTACTGCAATTTTCCCAAACCTCAAAGATTATTTTATCAGTCACACTGAACTTCGACTGCATCTTAATCGAGCACCTTTACCAAAAAGAGTTATACAAGATAGGAGGAAGAATGGGAGAAAGAGGGTGAAGATGCAGGGGAACGAGGCAGCCAAAGAGAGCTTCTTCCTTCTCTTCTCCCCACATCCAAAGACATCCCCCTTCTATGCCCGACATGACCACTATTATTCATTGCATTTGAAGTCTCAGTTGTCACACAGAAATAACTAACTGAAAAAGGAGTTAAAGGAGTCCATGTGTGCATGCTTGTGTGTGTGTTTTGGAGTCAACGTCTTGTCCATCAGTCCATCTATCAATCAAAGCAGCGTAGCCACAGATGCCTGATGTAAGCAAAAAAAAAGTAACTACTGCTGACAAAGGAAGATGGGTCCTCACTACTGATTATTTTAACAGAACCGAGAATCAAACAGTAAACCCTAAATATAGCAGGAACTCTTGACCTGCATATAAGTTAAAGAAAATGGTAGAACTTCACAATGAAAATCAACAGACAGCATTCACCAGTTTTCTAGTAGTAAAGATCTGGATTTCAAAACTCTATAGCATGCTATCGTATAGTCTGGTTAAAGACTAATGCTACATGAACTGATAAGTTCTCAGTATGTTCTTTTCACCATCTCCCTCCCCAGCAAACTCCTCTTAAATATAAGTCTAGGCAAGAATTTTAAGGAAGAAAAATAAATCCATATCTTTGTTTTTAATATATTTGTTCCTTTCTTCTATTATAATAATGCAATCAAATCAAACTATTTAAACAGAAACCCATTCCTCTGATACTACAATTGAGTAGCCAGAAGAAATTTAAAATTAGACATCCCTTTTTTTCCTCCCCATTCTTTGGTGTGTTTGTGGGGGATGGAAACAACCTCTTTTCATCAGTTTAGTTCTAAAAATGAATGCTCAGTGAAATTTATCTAATTCTTCGAAGCATCAGGTGATTCATTTTAGTCATTTTTATACATTTTTAACTAACCTTATCATTCACAAACATTTTTATTTCACTTTTTCATGGATTACAAAGAATAAATTAAGCTATTTGCCCTGGATAAAGTAAAGTGTCTGAATCAGCACTGTATTAAGACCCATAGCTTTCAGCTCTTATGTAGACCAAATCTCCAAAAGCACTTACATCATGCAGTGGTTCAGAGAGGTTACCATCTTGAACACTGATTGTATGTCCTAGTGTAGGTGAAGGCTCTGATCTTGTAATAGTCCCAGAGAGTTCACTGTAGCACTAAAAGTTAACAATGCATGATGAATTATGAAGTAGGAAGCATATGTAAGTAGTTTTAAAACTGCATTTCCTGTATATTTTCAGGAAACTACACACTCTACTTATGATCACTAATACACACACAGTACAACTACCAGTTTTAGTGTAAGAGGTTAAAAGATTTTTTTAAATTGGGCTGTAAGAAAGTAAAAAAAAGCATCTGACATATTAATAATGCATGGAAAAGTGTGAAAACAGTATGCTATTAACAGAGCTAAGACCAAGTTTAAGGGAGAATTGGATGCAAATGCCATATATATCATTTCAGAAAAACAAACAGCTGAATGCCTGTGTCATAAAATACTATTCTTATCTGACAAGAGGAGGATAAACTACAGAAAACAATGACAGTGTGAGCCAAAATAAAGTTCAGATCCTGATTCAGAAGGGCATCCACCTAGTTGCCCCACATCTGAGCGCTAGCTAAGTTAAAACAAAATCATAAATTTAGTCTGCTGTGAGTAATCATGATAGGGAAGAAAGAAGCAGTTGTCCTATACACTCCCCTCCATGATTCATTCCGTTTCAAAGAATCAAGGTATAATAGGTAAAAAATAATTGATTATCAATCTAGAACTGCAGCAGAGAGAATTCCTACAGTATAGCAAGCTCAAGTACAGACACAAATGCAGCATGCGAGACAAAACTGGCCTCTATTCATTTCTTGCATTAATTCCCCCAAATGTACAAGAACAGTAATTATATAGAGAGATTGCTCACTGTCATTTGCCACAGCCCATGTAAGTGCAGATATGCGTTCATCTGCAATCCAAATAATCTCCAGTATACAATAAGAGGATACTGAGTGCAGAGAAAGCTGGGGTGGAGAGGAGGAGAAGGAAAGGGTGTTTTTAAATAACTAATTTAGAACACAGAAATAGCATCCAGAAATTGTATACACAATCAAAAGTTGCACATCTGCAACAGAGTTTGCACTCTAAAATTTTTCTCCAGAAGAAAAAAAATGATTTCCCTTCAACATATTAGCTCACTCTATTCCAAAATATTTCCCTGCTGAACTGTAGATACATAAAACTGAAGTTGAAGAACAGTAACAAAAACAGTACTGCAAGAGTACCTTAAAAGTTGGTTTCACCTTCTTAAGGCTTGACTTGGACAGATCCAGTAAAGCAGAAATGTAGTCATAGCTCCTATGCTACAGACACCCCAAACAGCCATAGGCCAGTACATGCTTCACAAAAGCACAATCTCTCCAGACCCCCATTTCTGACTCTGGTTAGCACAAATTTAGAAAATGAGACATGAAAAGTCATTACAACAGAAGATCAGAAAGACAGCTTAGAACAATTCTAAGCCTATGCTTGTTGAAGAAAAATTTTCAACTAGTTACAAACAGAATCCAAAAATATCTTACAGTGGATGTGGCCTCTGGACATCATCTTGAGCAAACTCCTTGCTCAAAGGAGGGCTGAATCTGAATACAGATCAGGTTGCTCAAGGTCTTTTCCACTTGAATTCTGAGCACCTCCAAGGGCACAACTTCTCTGAGCAACCTGGTCAAGGGTCTGACCAGCCACTGGCTGAAGAATTTTCTTCCCTTACATTGAAGTGGAATTTCCTTTGCTGCAACTCGTGTCCATTGCCTCTCATCCTTTTGCTGTGCACCTCCAAGAATTATCTGGCTTCTTCTCTATGATCCATTAGGTAACTGAAGGCAGCAATTAACTCCCCCTCAAGTCTCCTCTTCCCTCTGGCTGAAGAACAGCTCAGCATGAATAAATATATTTATAAAATACTTTCTTGGTTCTCTACTGGGTAGAATAACATACCCAAGAAGTTACCCAGCCAACTTAAGTCTTTATTTTAGGTAACCTGGGAAGTTCTGCAGTACTCAGTCATCTGTGCAGCCACCTCAGGGGGCAGGAAGCAGCTAATCCAAGATTATTTTGCTTTAGAAGTGAACTTAAAAAAAATCTGTCACTAAGAACTTATAATGAATTACCCTCATAAAAACCCCAACCAGTAGGTTTACCTGCAATCAAGAACAGAAAAAGGAAGAAAGAATATTAGCATCCTTACTAGTATTTTTTTTTTTCCTCTGAGCACAGACTTTCACCAGTTTGTTGCTATCTAACACATAGCCATACACACACTGCACTTTTTGCCTCTTTAGATTTTAAACCTTTCTAGCAGTAGAGCTACATCAAAACACATTGACTATAAGAGAAATGTAAACAGTTGGAACTATGAACTTAGGAGAAACTTGAATACACAGAACGTATTAGGCCTGATTTCACATAAGTATTCGATGCCTTTCCTTATGTTCCCATAGAAGTATTCCCTCCCCAGATTTTTCAAGAAATGTAGATTATTCAAGCTCAATGGGTTTAACATTTAACTCAAATATTGCTGTCTGTAGTATAGGTCTAATTTCATAGCTTCAGCTTCCTCTTCTGGTCTCTCTTACAGGAAAGGAATTTTTGCCTGATTCCTCAGAAGAGCTAAAACGGAAGTAGATTGTTTAATCCACGGTAGAATCTTGGAGACACTTTACTAGAAAGTATTAAAACAAATCACTTTAAATAGGATACAGGTACCTCCACATAACATGCTTCTGTTTTATCTTGAGGAGTCTTCCAACTCCCAGTTTGCACCCATAGTCTGCCTTTTCGTTCAAGGAAAGAAGCATCTCCAGTCCAAGATGACAAAGTTGTCTGTAGAAAATGAGTTTTTTTGCGTGTGAAAGGCATCTTTGGAGCATCATCTACATCTTACACTCAATCTGGAACATACAAAGAAAGTTCACGCTGCTGAATATGAATTGATCTGATCATCTCTTTTAAAGACAGCAGAAGACAGATGCAGGAGGGCAAAAAACTAACCCTAACTCTTGACAAGAAATAGAAGCATACAGAGTAAGTTTAATAGATGTTCTTTGCAGTAGGATGAGGAGAGCTCTACCCATAACAAGTTAACCTGAAACAACAACTATGTCCATTAGGAAGTTTCCTAAAACACTGAAGTCCTCCCTGCCTGCTGACTCAAACATAGCCAAGCATGAATGGGATAACCTCCCCTAAAAAAAAAAATCAATATCAGAAAAGCTATACAAGTCATTTGTTCGGTTAGGTTGTTTTCTCTTCACACCTCTCCCCTACCCACCCCTTTTTTGGGGGGGCAGGTATCAACTGAATCTGGTGTGGCAGACTCCAAAATAATGGCACATTTAGCACACTTCATTTAATGACTTTTCATTCACATTTGCAATTACAATTCTCTGGTGATATCAGCTGCCAACAATATCCCTCAACACTGATAGAAACAAGCTGAGAACTGCAATGAGACATCAATACTGCAAAATCCCATTGCTTACCTTTGCTGACTAAGGACACATTCGGTTGGTCTGTTAACATCAGCAATCCAATAATTAAGCCTATGCTGTATTACTATATTGCTAGAAAAGCTGCTAAGTAAATACACGAGTTGGGCCAGGCCACCAAGAGATCTAGAGGGTATACAACACAACAAATGTTCCTATTTTAAGAGCAATCCTGTGTGAACATACTCTAACCCTTTCAAACTAGTGCAGTCACAAATATGACAGATTCTGACATTTCTCGCACTCTTGATTTTGGTAAGCATAGTCTGAGATTGTTACTGCAGCCTGCAGACTTTGGTAAAAGTGCAGTGTTGCAACAACTTATGTCCCTTAGTGCATGAAGTGCAGCTCAACTCCTCCATTGCACTTAAACCCTGAACGATATCAGACTGAGAAGTGATCTGTACAAAACCATAAATCTTAACCTTGCTCCCAGCAAAGTATATGCATGTTTTTTAATTACTTCAAAGAAAATAAGCTCAACCCAGCAAGCATGCAAGTCAGGAACATCAGATAAGTACTACAAGTTCCAAAAAAAGTTAATTATTTGTTTTGCAGTAATACCCAAGAGGCCCCATTCTTTTAAGTACATATATACAACCTGTTTCCCCAAAGGAAATAGTCCACGCAAGAATAGCACGTAATCATGGCATCCATTTGAGCATCAGCAATCTCAAAAACAAAATAAATAAAATCATACAGCAACAACAAAAACCATTTCAAGTACTCTTAAAATAATTATCTCTACAATGTAGGATTTCACCAAGTTGCTTTCAGGAAATCAGTTTTCAGAGTTTACTGACAGTAACCGGAAAGAGACATAATGCGCTGGCAAAATAGCTCATTTTGAAACTTCTCCATATTCTCAAGTCAGTCTTGTATGGGATCTGACATATCTTTAGAAAATTACTACGTCCATAGCCTCTCAGAAAACATTTGCTCTAGAATCAAGCCTCCTCCTTATACAATTTCTAACACAAAAAGTAGTAAAATATACTCCTGGCATATTCACAGACTAGGAAGGTCTATCTGGTGATTTTACCATGTAAGCGCTGTCAGCAGCTACCAACATGGCAGCTATAAAGACATTCAAGCCAAATGCCTTCTCAGCACCGGCAGATAGGATAGGAGCAATGGCCACAAAAGGCTGCACAGAAAATTCAGGCTGGACACGATGACGAGCTTTGCCAGTAGCAGGCAACAGGGCACGGCAACAGGCTTCTCAGACAGGCTGTGGATTCTCCGTGCTTGGGAGTTTTCAAGCACGAGTTGGACAAAGACCCCACCAACTGCTACAGCCCTGCTTTGAACATGTGGTTGGACCCAAGAAACATCAGAAAAGCTTGTACGCTACTGCAACACGTGTGGGCAACTGAATAGAGAACACACAATGCAGAACGTGAAATGTTTTCTATGGAAAACAGCAGTCATTGTGAAATAGCTCCCATGGTTGGAATAAACATTTTGAAGGCTAGATCCTCTGGAGGAAAAAGAGCAATAAAGATAAATGGGGTACAAAGAAAGCTGGTGAAATCATAAAGGAAGATGACCTGGGGGATCATGCCTTCTTTATTTTGAACATTTATTTAGTTTTGTTCCGATTTTTAGAAAAAAAACTGCTGCTCTCTATGCAAGGGAAGCATAGCAGGGGATGCTCCCTGCAGTGGAGATACAGCTGAGCAACTACTACTCAGTTCCTGCAAATGCTGGAGAGCCAGTGGGTATGGGGGGCCCTGCAGACCCCAATAATGCTGCTCAGCTGAGCGGCAGCATTGTTGCCTCCAGAGGTCCCTTCTGACCACTGTTCTTGCAACTGCATGATCTCATTAATTCCTGTGATATGCTTCCAGCCACGACATCCTTGCTTAAACAATCGTCCTCAGACATGATGAAGTCAATACATCTCTAGAAAAAGAATTATCCACAGATGACATCCGTACAGCCAGGTATAAATCGACAGGTGTTATCAATATCCTACAGCATTAATAGCTCCAACAGTTCTGGAATCGCAAATAAAGATAAAACTACTTTAATTAGCTGGTTTCTAATATTTTAAAAAAAAGAGAAAATAGAACTTGCATACCTAAGACTAGTGAATTGAAATATGCTGCCAGATACTATACTAGGGTCACCTTTGTAGATTATGAGTAATGCTCTTCAAAAAATCCTCGAGATTATTTTATGCCAGTATCTTTAATAATATACAATATGAAAGATATTTTCACTTAGCTTGTTTGTAGAAGCTACCTTAAATTTGAAATGGAAGTGGAACATCCCCCAGAAAACAATTTTGAAGATGAAATTTTTAGACACCACTCTTAAGCAATATACAAGAAAGCTTTATATTTAAGGATAAACTACAGATTTCAGGTCTCTGTGTTTTCTCTAGTAAGTCTCAATTTTGTTTCCTCCCAGTACTAAATACGGCTTTTCAAACCTAATAAATTAAATATAGAAGGTTGATTGTATTACCCACCGAACTGTTCTGTCACAGTACAAGCGCATAGCTTTATTGATAGACAGAATTAAACCAATAAAGAAGCAGTTTGGGAGTAACTTTGGAGTAGAAGAATTGGTTCCTACCTCCACTAACTCTTAGGACCACACAGGTTAAGCAACAATTCAATGCAATACACAAAACAGCTTGCTGAAGAGAAACCTAGGTTATTCCAATCACCTCATAATCCTGCCCTTTAGATATTCTTGGTCCAATTAATCTTGAATCATCTCATGCTGTCACTGAGTTTCAGAATAAGAATGAAGTGCACTCAATCAATAGACTTGTAGCTAAAACGTACTCTCTTCCTTGCATCAATTGGTGTTTTTCACACTTTATGGTGAACCAATGTATTCATCTGAAAAAAATTACACTGGCAGCATAGTGCAACAGGAGATCTGCAAAACAGGACAGTTTGTGTTGAAGACTATACACAAAATGCATGCATTCCACAAGGTCTTACTCCCAAATTAGCTCTAGTCCTGTCTATGGTCTAAATATCATTCATCCGAATGCACTGGTTAAGTCCATCTTCTGACTTTGTTTCATCCAAAAAGAATTGGCTTTCTACGGTCCACAAAAAGTGCAGAACAGTAACTGGAGACTACCAGAACAGTCTGATCAAAGTTACATTCCTCTTCCCAATTAAAACAGATGTAATCCACTAACTGACCTTTCAACTGTTGTGCAAGTTGAATTGGTTTAGTGAGACGTCCAACGAGTGCCAAAAAAAATGGCAAGAGAAGCGCTTGGGGCAGGAAATCTTTTTTGAAGTAGAAAGACATTAGATAGTGCTGTAATACAAATTGAAATAATATCCCAATGCAAGGTTTCATCAAGCAGCAATTTTTCTAGAAAAAGTTGGAAATTTACAGGTCCATTCTCGGGTTCATATTGATGTTCACAATGTCAAAAAACATCCTAAACCTGCATTGCCAAATGCTATCCAGAGTTGTTTCTATTTGGAAAGCCCTGTTCTGAGCAGGATTTCCAATAACTGTGAGAGATCTGCTACAAATTATTCCCAAGTTCAGTCTTGGCAAAGCACTCTCTCAAAGAGAATGAAGTAAGATTCATCATCTTCCCCTCTGCTTTTCATATGAAACCAACCAAACAGAAAAAAATAATAATCTATTTCTTAAGAGGGAAAGCAGGATCAGCAGCAAAGAATGCCACTACCCAGCCTACAGTGACAGACACTCTGGAGATGATAATGCAAAGTTATTCCAAAGTTAATCCTGAAGCCATTTTTACTAGCTAAATTTTAAGTCACCGAACCTAAACACTTAAAATTTATGCATGCCTGCAAAATACAGAGTAATGTATGAATGCAAAAATTGCATGTAGTTAAGATTTCAGTCACACCTCAAAAGACAACTGTGTGATATGAACATCATTCAATGACATTTAGTATTGATTATCATCCTCATAAGGGTAGCTGTTGCACAAGGACCCTTCCAAAGATATGAAGAGACTACTAGAAGAATACTCACACCACAGAGTCTGACTACTGGTGCACTATCAGGATGGTTTAAATTGACCACAGTGAGTGTAGTAGCAGAAAAGCAATCCTGCTCACCCTCTCTTCTGGCTGAGGGATTCTTGCTTCCTCCGTTGTTCAAGGAATTTGATAAAATTATGATGCAAGTTACTTGGACCAACCACTGTATTTAGCTGCAAACTAATCCTGGAAAAAAAAAAGAATCTGTTTTCTGCTACAGCAGGTAGCTGGTCTCAGTTACTGGATGGTAGGACAATCCTTAGCACTGACAAGAAGAAGCAACTGCGTACAGCAGGACAGTCTGTTTTGGTGGCAATATAGCATTATATCAATACAGATGAACTGTGAAACCACAGCATGAGCCTACCCTCACCCCACAATAAACAACAAAATAACCAACAAACTTGGCAAAATCATGCTCCCTTAAAAGTAATAGCTTCATAACCACTCAGATGTAGATTTAGTACTTCCATGCCTTGCAACAGGAAATTGACATTTGAAAAAAGCAGTAGAGAAACACCAAGTTATTTTTCACTCTCTGCATCCAAGTTCACCCCAATTGTAAATCTGAAAACTGTCCTTCAACACTTTTTCTTAACACCACATCATGCTAACATGGAGCTGTCCCCACAGGCCTCTATACTGAACAGAGTCAGCAGACTCCACCTCCGTGGAAATCAACTGAGCAAGACTCGCATGGCAATCACTTTTCCAAAATGGACAGGCTATTTTCCTACCAAACATCTGAACTAAAAGAGAGAAGTCCATCTTATGCTACCAATGCTCCACCTGCTGGTATGCAGATAGCACAGATTAGTCTAGAAAGCATTCTGACCTTACAGAAGAGAGGCAAAAGACATGCCAATAAAATAAAAAAAATGCAAAAGCAAACAAACATTTCTGAGTATTCCAAAGCATCTAAAGCATGTAAGGCAAAAGCTCCCTTGGAGAACTTGGCAGTGCAACAGATTTCTGAATACTAGTATTCCTAAAAAATATTTGTGAAACCCTCCAACCAAAGATGTGGTTCGATCCTCCTTTAGTGGCTGGCTGGCTATTAAGATATGAACATTAGTTACTTCATTAGGTCAAAGGTACAGGTCTGTGGAGAAGTTTGCCCAAGAGATTCAAGCCAAACCCAAAGAGGAGCTCCCACACAAAAACATCATTAAGTCTTGAGGTTTTACATGATAAATTTGATTTTATCAGGATTTTAAAGTGTACTTTCCTAAAGGACAAAAACCTCATTAAAAAAGAAGACCTTTCTCCAACACAAACGAACCACAAAAGTAAGAAAAAAGAAAACAAATTAAAGAGAAGTAATGGTACCCATACCAACTCATTTCAACACATTCATATATGAATGATAATGTGCCTACAAAAAAAAAAGCAAAACCTTCTCAAAGAAATCCTGCCATACTCAGTTCATAAGCCAGATGACATTCCCTGGAAGAGGTTTCTAGTCCATAAGACTTATTTCACCTATTGAAAGAGCTGAACGCTATCTTCATTCAGCTTTCTACAGGGGCTATCATCTGTGTCAAGTGCTTTCTTTTTTTTATTTACTTTTATTAATTTTTTATTTTTTATTT
>VXAL01004685.1:160748-170934 GCA_013399475.1 Chauna torquata | reverse complement strand
TTTTTTTTTTTTTTTTTTAAGTAAGCCAAAGAAACCAGGACAGTTAACTGAAGAAAGCTTTCAGGATGTTCAGAGACTGACTGAACTTGTAAATCAGCTGTTTTCCCTCAATTTGTTCTACATACACATATCTATATACACACACACACATATATATATCTATATATCTGCTAGCACAGGAGAAGTTACTGAAAGCACTTATTACAGACCCACTACTTTTATTCTTCATTTTAGTGACCAACGGCAAATTCTCAGTTGGTTTTGCAGAACTGCTGCACCTCAAGCAGAAGTCAGCGGAAACCATATTAGCTCAACAGAAATGTAGTAAAAACATCAAGAAATTACTTTAAGAGATCAATTCAGTTTTCAGAAGTCAGTTTCATGTGGAGATTCTGATCCTTCTTCCAACGTGAAGAATTAAGACCTAACTGGTAACAGAATAACGAGCGTTAGCCCTATCATTTCTACAGCAAATATGTTCTGTAGAAATGGTTAAGTAGAAGTTAACCTGTACAAGTGGACCAATAAAGGTATGCTTAAGAAAAGGTTGCAAATACAGACTTCTAGTCATCATATAAAATAAACTTAAGCACCAATAACAGACCAAAACTCATTGTCTTTCCACAGACCCACAGTCAATTACCTTAGGCTCCACTTAAGTGCAAGAAAATTAGTATTAAAGTTGGCAGTATTTGCCATCCAACTTTCCACATGCAAAAAAACACCTCACATTTAGTCTAATTCCAACTTAATACTATGATACTACTCAAAATTAGAATTCTTTACATTATTCATATTCTCCAACTTCCAGCAGGAGCTTAGAAGACAGAAAACATCACAGAGCTGTCAATATCCTGTACAATACAGTGCTTCAGTCTCCACTGATCTAATAAATTTTGCTTCTACAGGGGGGTGAAGAAGTGACTGAAGCTGACAGCCACACAGTTCATATTAACAGCATACTATTAAGTAGACTTCTACAATAGTACATTTATAGAATATCAGTAAACTGACATCAAATTAGTATTCACCTTTTCATTTTAAGTAGCTGACTTATGAAAACTCCTGATTTTTTTTTTTTGTGCACAGTTAATGATTAACAGTCTTTGAGAACTGCAGCAGAGATTTGGTTTTATTGGGATGCCTGTGTTTTTATGTGAAATTTACATGTAATATTGTGCATAACAGTAATTTAACCTGTGTAAACACAAGTCTCTTATAAAATTTAGATATAAGCAAGAAATTAGATATCATTAACTACAATAAGGAAATTCACACTTAAATTTGTGTTCTGTTGAGAAAGAGCGGAAAATAAACCAGCAGTTCTTCCTGCTGTTGTAGTATGCAAGTTCATGTTAACACACAAAATCACAATTTCAATCAGTTTGTTAGAACCAAGAATTGTTTAAGTGCACAAATTCATTTCTCTTTCCTGAGATTTTATTGCTTCTAGTTAATATTTGGCACAACCTGCCTTTTAACTGAACCACCGGGTTAACAGTTCCTGAGCCAGGGTGTTTAACAAGACAAGTCCCTTTGTCACCAAACTGAAGTGAAAAAAAATCATTGTAAAACTTGGATTAGGCTTTTGAACTTAAAGCAGTTGTACAGGCTGAAATCAAATGAAAAATGCCAGATCAGACCATCATGCCTAGTCACATAACAGCTGAGGACATCAACTATTACATTCATTTGTAACTAACTGCATTAAAAGCATGGGATCAGATGTGGCAACACATTTTTCAAGTTACAGAGAAATTAAAAAATTAGAGATGAAAGACAAAGTAAACAGATGTGTATTTTAAGCAAAGAAAGTATCGTAAGTTTCCTTGTTAAAAGAATCTCTCACCTCACAGCTGATTCAGGTTTTGAACATTGCAAGCTCTATTAAGTGTTACTCTTTTCTGTTAGAAAGCCTAGAGATACAGCATGCTTCATAAAGCTCTAGGAGTCACCTTAACTTTCCTTGATATTTCCTTGAAGTACTCCCTTGATATACTCAGAACAGATGAGGGACAGGTTGCAGAAGAACTAGCTTCCCCAATACCAGAACATTCCCAGTGTTCCAGTGACCTGAATCCACCTGAACGTGCCTGATCCTGTCAGCAGACAGCTTAGTTATCCCACAGCAAAGGGCTATGTGAAAATGAAGGTGTCCTTGACCTACAGAGAGATCGGAAAGTCAGGCTCATAGAACCACCATCAAGAAAAACATTCTTGAAAACATTGCCTTTGTCTCATTGGGATAACATATACTCCTGTCTGACACCAATATTAAAAATGAGTTAGCTAGGTCTCTTGTCTTAACCTAATTTGATAGAAAAGAAAATGCGCTTAGTTACCCTTCTAGAAGTGAATGCAATATTGATTGCTCAAAGTAAAAAGTTTTACTGGTTAAATCTCCAGAATAATAATTTAAGATAAGTAAACCCCAAAACTAGTAGATTAAGGGGCAACAATGAGAAAAAAATATTTATTTATAAGCACAGCTCATATGTGATCAAATTAGTTAGTAGTAATTTTTATGATATACTATTAGCACTGCTGATATGTGGTCTATATAGAAAGCTAGAAATACTCTCAGAAAACATGAAGTTAACAAAACACATTACATTAAGTATATATATGTTGTAAAAATATATTAAAATAATGATGCATATCAAATACAGACCACTCAGCAGAACGAACATGGATAAAAAGAAAAACGACAAGAGCCTTTAAGCATGAAGATGCCCGTCTCCAGGAAAAGCCATGAAAAACATGCAGCTTCTGCAACCACAGCGAGAGCACTGGAGAGTGCAAGACAAAAGGAACACAGAAAAGAAGCTATTATGGAAAATTCACAGCAATCTGAACTTCATATACTGAACCAAAAGCTAACCAAAGCGAACGCTGATATGAGACTACTGCTGTAAGCACTGACTCTCCAGGTCCAATATCTGAGATACGTCTTAGACATTCCAGGTAATAGCAGCTAAACAGCTAGAAAGGTCACTCTATTTGCTTAAACGCAATAACTGAGTTTTCAGTCTGTTCTACTTACGCCCTTTTATTTCCAATTTATATTTTACTAAATAACCCTGTCCTCTATTTTACTCTTATGCAAATACACTGTGCCCGCAACCCTGAGCAATCTGTACCCTGGGATCTATGCTTAGGAAGCTTGCACACTCAGGAGTATTTTCTGCCAAGCTGCAGGGGGTCAGCAGGGCATCTTCTGTTGCCAAGCATCAGCATAGTAGTTTCCAGAAGGTACGAATTTGAGTCTTTTCTGTTGATTATCAATAACACACATCATACCTCACCGCTCGCTCAAAACTGTGGACTCACACTGTGATTTCTGCATATAAAAATACTCGGTTAGTGCATTAAACAATCCAAATGATAAACCGAACAGTTTAAGACAATTCATAGAAAAGAGTTCAGTCTTCAAAAACATTTAGAAACACTTTGAACATCAGAACAATGGCAACCCTGCATTTGGCTGAACTGTGCTGTATCTGCAAAGAAAACAATGAAGTGAATAGATGAAGAAAGTCCTCTGAGGTTCATCTGACATTTTGATTTATTATACTCATGTTAAGCCTCCAATGTTCATTCTTCACACAGCTCTTACACAGCAAAAAGATCTGTTTTGGACTAACTTATTTTATTTCTGTATTCTTTATATAAATGCCAACGTTCTTACAAATTCCATTAATACCACTTTCTTATCTAACAGAGTGTTGATTCAGTGTGAAACACAGGAATTAAACAGCCTTTTAGTAGTTTAGCTTCCTTGTTCCCACAGGATTCAATATGCCCTCAGACAGGAAACAAATCTTTATCTAGGGCATTTCTTGTGGATATTTTAATCTTCTTCCTTTATCTTTCTAACCTTCAGTTCTGCAGAAATACAGACCTAATTCCCTCAACCTTCTCATGCAGTTAGAACTCTTTACCGGTGGCATTCAGACTGAGGCATCTTAAGACAACAGTACACAAGGAACAAACTGACATTGTGGAAGAATAACTTCAAGCATAGAAAACTTATCTGTACCAAACAGTTTTAAACTGCAAGGTGGATTGTGCTTCTGCTCATTAAGTGCCAGCTTAGACAATGCGATTCCCCTTTATGGGCTGTAGGGCATCCTCCAGTTAGACCAGCTCACAGCTGTTGTAACTTATCAAACCCTAAAAAAAAGCAAGAACATTTTGAGACTGATATATAAAAGGAAAGATTGACATTGCTACTGCATTGACAAAGTTACTGCTAGGCGCACCAACTGGATCTCAATGGATTCTCTTACACCTGCAGCTTTATTATTATTAGAAACTGATATTATAAGCCTTCTGAAACAAGAATGGGGGTGGAGGGGTAGCATTTCTGCTTCTGGATTTTTTTAGTGTAACACCTACCACAACGCTAAGGGTTGAGGGACTGATCATTCATCACTATAACCATCTCTTTTGTTCTTCAACACTCCGATAGTGCCTCCAAGCAACAATCTGGAAAAGATCACAGAGCTAGGCAATGAACAGGTGGGTAGCTGTGCAGTCTAGAAAGTTTTCAAACTAACTAGAGAAGTTATGTGATTGAAGTATCACAAACGGGTCTTGCTACCTCTAGACTGTTTCAGAAAAATCTGTCATCACACAGCAAATCTGTATTATCCAGGTACTAAGATTTTTGAGCATTTTAATACTGATCCATATTACGTATGCCAAAAGAATCTGAATAAACTTGCATGTAAATTGTATAAAACTGATTTTTTTTTTTTTTTTAAACTTCTTCCAGCTCCAAAAGCTCTGACCTTCCTATTCATCCCAGAAGCCGCCTTTGGCAACAGCAGGCACGCTTCCACCGTTATATACGGTACCAGCTCAAGATTTTTACCTTTTCTTTGCACAGATCATAAAAAAATCCCTATCACATTAAATCAAAAATGCAAACTGCATACGCAGTTGCTAGTCTATTCATCTTGTTCCCAATCTGATTATTCACCTGTTTTGTACTGACTGCCATCTGCCCATTCTTCCTCCTGTCTGCCTCCAACATAGACTTTATGCCATCTTATAAGCACTTTTTTTGTTTGTTTTTAGCACTTTTCTGCACACTTCCAGGTCACTGATACATGCAGTGAATAAACTTAATTGCAAGATTGCTCCCTGGGACTCACCAGTCACTACATTTCAAATAGACTCCTATGGAGAGCAGGTTTTGTTATGCAGCTCTTAAAAAAATAACCTCTCTGTATTTCCTGTCTTAAATATATAGTTAATAGGTATTATTTATTTACATACATATTGCATGTACATAAATATATTTACGTAGATATTTAAGACAGGAAATAGATTTTAAGACCAAACCAACTATTCACATTTATTCTCCCACTTGAACTGCAGCAGGAGTAGATACGTACATATACAAGAATCAACAGCAGATACATACATATGCAAGAAAAAGCATGCAGGTATTTTTATTTTAGGCAAACAATCCACTGCTTCAGAGCATTTGAGAGTTGTCTCCATTAGCTCTATGACTGTTATAGCCAAATCTTATCATGTGTTGAAAAGGACACTGGGATTAATTATGTAGTTCCAATCTGGCCCTTTTATTAGTATCAGGAATGTTCGTTTCCTAAGTTGTACACGACAGTCGCTTAAAACGCCATCTGGCTTTTTTGATTTACACCAGGAACTTCCGTGCTAAGAGTTCATGAATATATTAACTGCATCGATTTTTTTTATTATTATTATTTTTGCTCTCCTAAAGAAAAAGGAAAAAAGTTTTCAATAACAGGCTTAAGTGGGAAAGGACCTGTAAATGCCTATTAGCATCTGGAAATGTAGGAAGTAATAAAGAAAAGTTCCATGCTTCTTTACAAAAAGAAACTTCTTCCCCCCCAAAAAGTAGGAAAATAAATCCGAAAGAGCCTTCACCTTACTTTGTCTGCCACTGACCTTTAGACCTGACACCCACTGCATCCTGTGGGAAACTTGTTCCAAGAGCCAACTTTCTTACAAATATTTTAGCAGATTTAAGCATCCAGAATAGATTTTGTCTATATCAACAAAATGAAAAGGCTATTGAATAATGACAACATATCTGCGGACTTTGATATTCACATAAGTATCCATAAAGCAATAAAATATAATGCCATGGAATCCTGAATGTACAACATGCAGGTGTTTTTTTAATTAATTTTTGTTTATTCTTACAGCTGCTGCAAGTCTCTGCTAAAATGCATAAAACTAACATTGCTGCCATCTTTCTGCACATGGTTTTAACACAGATTTCCATATCCTCAAAAAACAACAAAAGAACTAGAAAAAGCCAGTGCATTCCTAGATTTGTGTGAGAAAAGCAGTAGAGAGAATTCAATTCCTTACTCAAAATGAAAATTCAAGTCCCTCTTAGATGTTTTGCCAATAAATTTCCTTAAACTCTGCAAGAACTACTCACTTACAGGAATTTGTTTAGCTTTTAAGTGTCAAAGCACTGCACCTGTTCCTTTTCAGATAGGAAGTCTCCTTGTCAAGTCTTACATTCCCCATGTTTCTCCAACACAATGAGAAATTGTTTCATGCTGCATGGAACGAACCACATGTGGGAAGTTGCATGAAGGATTCCTTCGTTCCTTTCATGGGCTTTCCACATAAGCACTCATATCCAGGTGCGCTTCTCCTCCCAGTCAACCCTTCCCACATCCGTGCTCATAAGGAAAGTTTTCAGCTGCACAACACAACTCCCCCAAAACAAACCACAGAGCCAGACAAGTGCATTCGGCAAGACAGGTGAGCAGATATTTGGCTCTCCGTTGGCGGAGCACTAATAGACGAGACAAGAGTATTGAAGAAAAAGAAGTGGCTTTGCTTGTGACTGAAGCCTTAGGTAGTGTTCAAAGAAGGTGACCAAATCACTTTGAATTAAACTACAAACACCACATTACTGCAGGGTTTTATGCCAGATAGTTTCAGCTAGATTTAGCAGGAAAGAAAAACAGAAGGAATGTTTGTTTTTGAAACCTTGTAAGGGAAGGTTTGCTTCAATTTCACCCATCAAGTGACAGTATTTTCATTATGCATGACTAAATGCTAACTACAAGAACAAGGTTAAAGCATCGGTCTATCTGAAGGAACAATTTCTTTCCAAGGCCTTGTAACAAGAAGGGCACAATAACAGCACACAAAAAAGCCTTTCTTTGCCAGTCTTAATATTATTGAAGCTTCTGTTGAAACCATAGTCCTCTGGTTTCTATGTCTGTTTTATCGCCAGCCATCAAAACTGCATTAGCGGTCCATCTGCGTGCGATACAGATACAAGACTTCTGTCCAGTAACTCCTCTCTCGCCCACGATTACCTCCATAGCCGCATTACTTTACAGTGCTTACAGTGCCCATTACCAAAGGGAGCAGGAGGATGAGCTGTGTTTCACTTCCTCTGATGTCTCCTAGGAGAACAGCATTATGCTCTTGGCATAGATCTCTTCTGCATGCTCGTGCGAGATTTGCATGTAGACATTTGAGACAACAAGCAGCCAGTAACTACTCAGCTCTCAAAATGTACAGTAAGATAACGCCAATGATTTTCATGCATGAGAACAGCGGGACAGGATGTACAGTGCAAGCTTACATAAGGCACGAGGCTCTGCTGGGAACCAACAGAAGCGAATAGCAGAAACGGCTCAGAAAAATGCTGATGTCACTCGCACACGTTTGGGTTGTACTGGCTTTCCATACGCCAAGTTTCTCTCATCCTAAAACCTGCCTTTCTAGCTGTTTTTAAAACCTTACTGTTTGTTCTGTTTTACCAAGACCTTGAAAAAGAAGTTGTTCTCAAAAACCCCATGTTTCTTACTAATATTAAGACGACATTAAAAAAAACAAAAAACACTCTAGATTTACTGTAGTATTTACAAGCAAGAATCTAAAAATGAGAAAATGTAATGGACGAATGGAGAAAAAAAGCATGCAATTATGTACACAAATACTTGCTCCTAATACTTACTGAAAAAAACAGTTCAAGCACAACTTATCTGTGTTAAAATATGACCTCTACAAACCTACTAAGGTCAATGAGACTTAGAGTAGTTACTCAGTGAGCCCTGCTTGCATAAATTAAAGATGCCTAAGGGTAGCTATGAAACTGGGTATTTGATTTTTCCAGGGCACCTACATATTATGAATTAACAGTGTATTGCCATTTTGCCAGAGCAACTTTAGTTTTGTTGTTAAAAAAAGTAGAACAAAATCCTGTGTTGTGCTTACCTCCTCCTCAACACAGAACAGTATTCCTATTTAATATTATGGAAGTTTCATACTAACTTGAGCAGACAAGTGATGAACTATAGAACAAATTACTCTCAAAAAAAAAAACAACCCAAAACTTAAGATATCAGACAATTAGTGCTTCTTCCTGGTGTATCCTTCCACAATAGATTAAAAAAAAATCAAAAAAAAACACAAAGCAAAAAAAACAACAGACGAGTCATCTACCTGCTCCAGTTCGCATAAAGCAAAACTGCTGAGAGGGAAGCTCAGCTCCTCTGGTCAGTATTCACAGCAGCAGCAGCTCCCAGCTCCGTGCTTGGCTGCATTCACCTGTTATGGCAGTGACTGCACACCACTTCAGAGCAGTGTGTGAACCTCTCCGGGCAGCTCCTCCACAGTTTTAAGATTCCTGTATTGAAGTGTTTGCCTTAAGGCATTTGATTTTCTATACAGATTATCATATAATGTGAGAGTGAAAATACTGTTCCCAAAACTGAACTACTCAGTTTATTTTTGTTTACGCATGTAATGAACTTACTGTCACTCACTTTGGTATTTACTTGCAAGTACAGAGTCTCCCTGAGGTAGCACTGAGTTAATGCAACTACTCAGCCCTGGCAAGTACAACTGAATGGTACCATAGTAAGTCACAAACCAATTCCTGAAGTAATTTCTTGATCATATCAAGATATGATCAGACATATCAGAATGCCTCTCTTCCAGTTCCATATCAAAACACCAGATCTATCCTATTGCTCAGAGATAATCAGCCACATTATAAAGTCACAAGGTTTCCTTAGCAGTGGAGTAGGACACTAGCATTGTTCTATGCAAAGAAGGGGGAAAAAAATCCCACAAACTATTTGCACTGTGGAATGGCAGCTCTTTAGAAGCACATTAGAACACAATCCACATAAAAATATGAAATGACTAAACACTGCACATCATGCAGTATCACAGGTTAGAAAATTTCTTTTGAAGCAACTGCCTATTTCCATCCAAGGTTAGCTATTACAGGAAAATCTTGCAGGCAAAACACAAACTTGGCTACAGTACCTATGCTGTTATAGTAAAGATAACTATCTACCTGTTGTAGCTATAGCAGATAAGTATTTCAGAGTCATTAGTATATTTATTCACGGTATGTTTTTGGAAAGCGCTACTATTTCCGATTGATAAGCAGAACACTGTTGCAGAACAACTGATCCAAGGTCACAGAGTAAGTCTGTGACCACGTAAGAACTTTACCTGGTTTTGCCTTAGTGCAACTAATACTTTCTATTAACGAGTCATTCCTGCCCCTCCAAATCATTCTTTGAACTTGAACAGACAACAGATTGTCTGTGGCATTCACTCTCTATATGCTGACAGCAGCTTCACTTCAGGGTTTTCTAAAAAGAATCATGCCCGAGGGCCTTGTTCTGGAAGATCACAGAATCCTACTCCAGTACTGGGCTGCTGTGGGAAAAAAGGAGATATATATATATATAAAATTGGGCAGTCTGCCCTGCTTGTGATATAGCTCTTTCACTAGACAAAAAAAAAAAAAAAAGTCCTTGCACAGTTTTACTCCATCACGCTACAGACCACCGGGCAAGGGCAAAGTGCAGGGAGGAAGGGACAGTCAACTCAGGAGACAAGTTATGCAAAGCTGGGGGCGGGAGGGGGAGGAGGGAGAAGTCCTTGCAGCCCACAACAAAAAACTCAACTCCTCCTGCTCCCCGGTCGGCGGGGTCAAAGCGCGGTGAGCGGAGCAGCCCCCACGGGACCGTGCGGTGGGCACTCGGTCCCCCACCCCGGGGGGGGCACGGTGAAGAGTGCGGGGCTCCCCTAAACCCTCAAAGTCCGAGTGCGAGGCGGTGGGGAGCCCTCTCCCCAAGCCCACCCACCCGCCGCCAGCGGGCAGCCCCCAAGCTTCCCCCCGCTGCCCGGG
>VXAL01004685.1:141607-160178 GCA_013399475.1 Chauna torquata | reverse complement strand
CCGCGAGCGCGCGCAGGGCGCAGGGGGTGCACGCGGTGCAAGGGGTGCGCGCGGTGCAAGGGGTGCGCGGAGCGCGCGCGCGCGGCGTGTTCCCGTGGGCAGCGTGCACGGGGTGCTTGGCGCGCATGCTGTATATGGTGCACGCAGTGCGTGGCGTGTGTGCTGCGTGGTTTATACCAGGGCGCTGCGCTTGGCGCGCGTGGGGTCCACGAGGTTCGCGGTGCACGGAGTGCACGGTCTTAGGACGGTGTGCGTTGCGTGCGTGGTGCACGGTGAACTCTGCATCCGCGTTGTACCATGCACAGCGTTGCAGCCACGACCAGCATGTAGTTTATCACTTTCACCCCACAAGCCATACAAATGCATGTCAGTAATGCAAGGGAGAGGACTGGTGGTGGTGGAAGCCCAGAGTGTGCAGGAAAGCATGTTGCAGGCAAAAGAAAGCTCTTGTGAGGGAGACATTGCAGAGAGAGCAGAGGAAGAGGGAGCAGGAGCAGGAGGAATCCTGCATGTGGCTGCTGTGGAGCCGAGGGCAGAGCAGTGCATCGAAGTGAAGGCCTCTAATCCCTCAGTGGAAAGGTGAGGATGAAAGTGAGAGGACACGCTCTTTCACGTTCCTCAGTGGAGTGAACCCTTTCCTCTTGCCTGTAGGCAGAAAGGAGATCTTAATGCGTGAGTTCAGATACTTCCTCGTCCCTGCACACGCGTACGCAAGCCATGCTAGTGCCATGATGGTTTGCCTGCTCCTCTCCATCTCTAGTGTTCTTCCTTCTCCCATTGTATTTCAGTATTCCCCAGAGATCAAGCTGCTTCCCCAGTCTCACGACTTCCTGCACGTTCCCATTTTTTGGGGAGCATATGGGCAATTGCATTGAATTTCTCCAAAATATTTGGCGTAGATACCACATATGTAATACATGTAACATATGGCCGGGTGCACATCTCAGTGCCTTGCTACGGAATGTGTGCATAATTTTTTTACGTGAATATACTTTGCTTCAAACACTGTCAGATGTGGAAAGGTTACACAGGCACAGCATGGACCCTTCTGTGCAAAGCTGGTACAGCAGACTTGGGGTTTCTAACTCATTTCATGAAAGGTGCGTGCGTTAGCAACACACTATGTCGTAAGCAATAAGCTGAGATAAATACGCAGTCATGATATTTAAATACGCTATCAATTAGCAATTACACTGTATCTTTCTTCCTCTCTATATGCAGAACACAGTGTACTTTTTTATATGCGCCACATATCTATTTATGTTTCACCGGCTATTGAAGCACCAAAATGACAGTTTCAAACAATTTTGAATCTGAAATATTCATATTCCTATTGAGATGTATTCAGCAAACCCCTCCTGAAGGTGGATAAAAGGGAATGGATGCAGTTTCCACACCTTTGAAATGCACAATGCCTTCCTCCCAGAGTATTAACAAAGCAGTTTAATTCCTATCACATCAAGACCAGGATCTGCGGAGTGCACAACTCGTATGTGGTCTGTGTCTTGCTTATTTAAAGGCAGAGATCCAATAAGGAAATTATTTTAAAAAACAGTTTTTTACCTATCCCTGAAGTGGTAACCTGGCTGATTTCTTACCAGCCCAGATAGATTAAGACACTCCCCCTACCAAAATCCCCGTTGAGTCAAATCAGGAGAACAACTTTGAAAGACTTGCAAACTCCTGGGAAGTCCATATATACATATGCCACCAGGGATGGGTAAATGTGACCCCAGCGTGTGCCCAGGGAAGTGGCTTCATCCCTGCACATCTCCTGTTGCCCTCCTGCTCAGCGAGGATAGTGCTTCCCTTCTCCCAGCCATCAGGTGTCATCAGTGCCTATGTGCCATACATCAGCATAGATAAATACAGTTTTTGGCTGTCACATTCACGTAAAAGCCACCGATTTGGCATTTTTATCCTTGAAATCTTAAAAGTACCAAGATAAATGTATAATGACTAATGGGATCTGATGAAGAGGAGATGGTGCAGCAAGGTAGGCGAGGGAGGCGACGGGTAAGTCAGTCCTGGGGAAGGAGCTGGTGCTTGTGAGACATCAGAGAGCCAGAGCTCATCGCTAAAAACATAACCTCCCAGGAAGGGCAAAGAAAAAGCAACGCCTCTCCTTCCTTCTTGTGGATAATGCCGGACTCCAGTGCCTGATTTCCATGAGAAAGGGCCACTTCTGGCATTGACATTCTGCGGCAATGCGTGGCCCTTCAATGCCATGCTGAAAGAGGAGGGGAGGAACAAACTCGCCTTTCCAAAGGGGCTGGAGCTGCCAAAGAGGCCCATGGAAAGCCAATTGTGCGGTGAGGGAACACAGGGAGAGAGGATCCCTGCTCCTAGCTGAGATACGGCGAAATGCCTGCCGAAAATCAGTGGGAGGAGGACTGAGAAGCGTTTTGATGCATTTTCACAGACGTCGAGCGAGAGCTGCTTTAAAGTCAAACTGTTGACGAGGACACTGCAATATAGGGTTGATTTTGGATGATCGAGTGGTACGCTGAAGTCTGTCCTTCTGATGCATAACATCCATAAGTACTGCTGGTTTCAAATCCCAGCGCACACAGGGTTTTTATGAGTACTTTTCATTCATAGGTCTTGGAGAGCTTCACAAAGTAGAGAGCTATAAATAAGACAGATGGGAATGAGGAACAGAGAGGGGCTTTTAAAGGGCAATAGGTTGTTTCTTTAAGGGTCTCTGCAGATAAGAACTCTATAAGAACACTCATTTTACTGAAAACAAAATATTTTGCAATGGCACACTGTGCCAAATAACTTGTGCATAGATATTTAGGCTGTTAAGACAAAGTTTTGTCCTGCTGTGTACAAATTGTCTCTAGCTAGGCTTCTGGAAAATACAAAAAGCAAAGCATTTAATGTTACATTTTAACATAGTGTGTGCATGTTTTAGGCACTTTTAAATTGAACAGATCAAAGCCCTTCATTCCTAAATGCCAGAATCCAGTGATATTTGTGTAACCATGTAATTTGACCTGTCTGTTTTACATGTTCCCAAAGGGGTTATTATAGGCAGCTTTCAAATTAAGTGGGCTGGAACGTTTGATGCTCCCTTCCCTGGTTTTCAAAGCCTGTGCAGAGCCCATACTGTGTGACTGACGCTGCTGTTCAAATGGTATCATTTTGGTTTTATCACAAGGTACGTAGTGCAGCGAGGGAAGGGACGTTATCCCAGTCCTGATTCTAGCTCTGCCACTCCAAGGCAGCCATTTCGTCACTGCATCGCACATCCTTCCCCTCAACAGAGTTGGGAGCAATATCTCCTTATCCTCTGAGGTGTCTCGAAGCGTAATTAACCTTGCAAAAAGAAATGAGCACATTGCAATCAAAAGGGTCAGCATGGGTAAGGCCCTAGCAGTTCGAGTACCCCTCTGTTAATACCACCTGCATGAGTCCATTTGGCCGATGAAGCTGTACAGCGCTGCAAACTCATCCAGCTTGGGACAGCCTCAAATACTTTGTCTGTGTGTGAAATAACATTATTATATAACCGGGAGGCAGCCATAGGCTGAAGGCTTGGGAACGTTTTATGCAGCAGTCCTTTCACCCAACAGTGACCTTGTAACTGGATAATAAAAGCCATATTCCGCTCTTGATTGCACCTGTGCTGACAGTATTTACATTGCAATAGCACCTACAGGCCCCATTGTATAAGGCACAGTAAAACTGTCTCGATCTGGAATAGACTGAAAGTGGGAGGGGAAGCAGTAACAGAAGCAAAATGTCTGTCTCAAGGTCATATATCAAAGACGCAGCTCTGGCAGGAGCAAAACTCAGGTCTCCCAAGTCCCAGTACAATGCCCTGCAAGCAATGGCTTTTAGGGGAAAAAGGGCACATTTACTTCCAGGACTATAAATATAAAATGCTGGGAGATCACAGTGTCCGTAGCAGGATTTGCCCTTTATTTATTCTTCTGGTTGTAGAAGTGCTTGTTTGGTTATTGTGTTTTGTTGTTGTTGTTGTCTTTTTTTTTTACACGCTTCAATATTTAAGTAAATATTAAGTTGCAATTAAATTGTCAATGCCTTCATAAGAGGCATGATTTTATCTGAAGTACATTATGATTTTCCTAATAACAAACCCAAAGGGTAGACGTTTTTCTTTCAGATTATTCTTTGTTTGAAAAGTTAATTGGTCCTGAAGTAATCCTTGCGGGTTTTGCAGTGGTCTTTTGTTGGTCATGAAACAATGAATCTTCAAGTCTCATCACCTCTTTTCTATCCAGTGTGTTTCTGTGTCACCATCAGCTCTGCTCTGGTTTGATCTAACCAGATGGTATCTCACAAGATGCTAGACATGAATATTTCATACGATTTAGAAGCTGTTTTTCCTCACTCTTCACTGGTAAAATGTGTTGATTTAAGACTTTTCACAACTTGAGATACTTCCTGGCACAGCGCCATAACTCAGGCCAAAGAAAGCTGAGCATTGTTGTCATCTCCTAACGTGGGAAGCGAAGAATGTTTTGGTCCAGTGGAAAAATGGAGCTGAAGTTTTCCATTAAGAGAAAAAGAAAAGCATTTGTCAGGCAGCAGTCTTCCAGTTTAGCTGTACTTAGGTTACGTTTTCTGGACATAATGTGGAAAGTCCGAGGCACTAGATCAATGCAATTTTTGATCCATTGAATCAGCAGCCAAGTTAATCTCACATGTCTGAGCCAGTGAACACTTTGTTTTCATTCAAAGTTGGTCTTATTTCAGTTTAGGCCATTTCTAACACTGTTTTCTTATTTACAGTATCAAAGTCTTTAGCCACTGTATCTTGTGATGTAAATCCATTAACAGTCACCTGCCTTTATCATTTTTCACTGAAGACTTTGCTTTTGCTCCTCTTTGGAGACATGAGTGGTTTCTTTTGTCTAGCTCTGTGTTGTTCCCAGTGGATAATCAATATCGAGTTGCAAGTGTTTCTCTGAAATTCTGAAGCTTGCAAAACTGGCTTGTTTGGTTTCTTTAGCCGCACATGAAAACTTTTGTTTCAGCTGTAAGCCTTCTCAGGGACAATGCAGCTCTGGATTAAGACACACAGAGCTTGATTCAGTTGCCCACACACAGGTCTTCAGTGCCATTTAAGATGTCCTAGAGGACTCTGCCTAACCTCCAGCTCCTGCTTCAGAAGGTCACGAGTCCAGTATAGATCCTGTGTAATTTCTGCTGGTCTCATAAATACATCTCAGATATCCTGGGGCATCTCTGATGACACTTGACACATGTCAGTTGGTTAAATGTGTGTGTGTGGGGACATCTGCCTCTGAGCTGAGTGTCTAAATTCCCATTAAAGTCAATGGAGATTCAGTTGGTGGAGCATGGAAAGCATGCAGTTGACCAGACGTTAATGACCGTTTTAGGGTATATAATCATCGTGCTTCTGTGACTGACTTTCAGATGAGACATTTTTCAGGACAGGACCTGTCTTGCTATTCAGTAAGTATGCTAGCAACATTTAAACACCCTCTGCACACAAGACAACACAGTCACACATATAAAAAGGCATGCACCAAGGGGCTGGGGACCCGGGACTTTCTTTCCAGCTAAAAGGCGATCACCATGAAGAGGAAGATGAATTCTCAAAAAAAAAAAAAAAAAAAAAAAAAAAAAAGAAAAATTCTCCTTCTTAACCCAGCTGTGCTGCTGCTTTGTCCCCCGACCCATGCTTTGCAATCTCTTGGAGTCTTTGCTGGTCCATTCATAGAAGGGAGCAGTTGTAGCCCCTCAAGCCACAGTTTATATCAGTGTACATCTGCTCTTGTTTAATTTATTGTCTCCATCATATGATACTCTGGTTAGGTACACACTCCACGCAGAAACTGTTAGGTATAGATTCCCATGTAATATCAATTTGCAGGTAAGTAATATCAAACTGTCTTCAGGAAGATGTGGGAGGCAAGCAGTGAATGGTGGTGAGAAGAGCTGGGAGCTGAAACCAGAAATCCAGGATGATAAGGAAGATTAGGCAGGTGTTAGCATAAGGCAGCAGAGAAGAAATAAGGAGAAAGAGTGAGATGGATGGGAGAGCATGGAGATAAATGAAAAGGAGGAATAATGGATATTCTGTTGAAGAGGCAGTGTCAGTGGTGCTGGAAAAAACAGAGGATAAAGCATGAAAGAAGTCATCGATCCTATTGTAATTGACTAGGGTGTCTCCTCAGGATACCAGGGGAAGAGAGAAGGAAGAACAGTGCTGAGAAGATTAACAAGAAATTTGTGAAAGCAAAAGAAAGCATTTAGGCTGTGCTTAGTAAAGCAATTTGAATAGCAGTGTAACTGCCCTGATGGCAGAGCGGCGTGGGGCGGTGCAGCATCTCTGCCCTCTGACATACCAGCCCCACAGGGCCAGAGGCAGCTCCTTGGTGACTGATTCCCATCGTCTGCTATTACAAATGGTTCATAACCAGTCAAACTCTGTCAGAAAAATAGTTTGGATCCACACACAGACACAAGCCCTGCTGCTAATTGGCTGGTTAGAGATCTTCTGGACTAATTTTTCTGATCTGATTTATACCGTTTGTTTTTGAACCAGACTTGGCTTTTCACTTAAATAGTTCTCCCCAGTGTCTTCCTCCCTGCTGTATTTATAGAAAGCAGTCATGTTCCCTTGCAGCCAGTCTTCTGCCAGACTAAACAAGAGTCATTATGAAACAGGACTTTATAAAATAGGCTCTCCATTCCCATGATCCTTCAAAAAGCCCTTCCTTTCACCTAGTCTACACTGAATTCATCTTTTCTGAACTCACTTAGATTTGGTCACAGTTCTTCAGAGAGGCCAGATGGACGGCAGCATTTCCGTGGAACCACAGCTGCACCCTGCAGGTCTCCCAAGACCTGCTTTAGAATAGAATATAGTTCAGTTGGAAGGGACCTTCAAGGATCATCAAGTCCAACTGCCTGACCACTTCAGGGCAAAACAAAATTTAAAGCATATTAATTAGGGCTTTACACAAATGCCTCTTGAACACTGGCAGGCATGGGGCATCAACCACCTCACAAGGAAGCCGGTTCCAGTGTTCGACTGCCCTCACAGTAAAGAAATTTTTCCTAATATCCAGTCTGAACCTCCTCTGGTGCACTTTTGTGCTGTTCCCATGCGTCCTGTCATCTCCTCTTCACCAGGGAGAAGAGACCAGCACCTCCCTCTCCATTTCCCCTCTTCAGGAAGCTGTAGGGAGCAGTGAGGTCGCCTCTCAGCCTCCTTTTCTCCAAATGAGACAACCCAAGTGTCCTCAGCCTCTCCTCACAGGATGTGCCTTCCAGCTCTTTTACCAGCTTTGTTGCCCTTCTCTGGACGCTTTCAAGTACCTTAACATCCTTTTTATATTGTGGAGCTCAGAACTGCACAGAATATTCAAGGTGAGGCCACACCAATGCTAAATATAGCAGGAGAATCACCTCTTTTGGCCGGCTGGCTATGCTGTGTTTGTTGGATCCCAAAATGCGATTTCCTTACTTTGCTGCCAGGGCACACTGCTGGCTCATGTTGAGCCTGCTGTCAACAGCTTTCAGCCTTGCTGGTCACTACCCACTTACAGCATCCACAGCAGCTATCAGTCACAGGTCCTACATCCCACTTCTGCTTCTCCCAGTGGAGTGTTTGAGGGCACGTGGGTTTTCAGACACGGCCATTCCTCCCCAGAGGCCAGACCCTGAAGATTCACTGTCTGACGGTAACGTGCCTGCAAGTAGGCAACAACTCTGTTCCTCCTCACTTCCTAGAGATACAGAAACCCTTTGCACAAGACAAGTTGGATTCATATCTGTAATTAAGTTTTCAGCTCTCAGTTTCTGCTTAGTTTTAGATCTGCTGCCAGTGTCCAAACACCAAAATCCTGGAGTGCATGGGGACAAGATGCTGCCATTTAGCTGAGCAGCATTATTGGGGTCTGCAGGGCCCCCCATACCCACTGGCTCTCCAGCATTTGCAGGAACTGAGTAGTAGTTGCTCAGCTGTATCTCCACTGCAGGGAGCATCCCCTGCTATGCTTCCCTTGCATAGAGAGCAGCAGTTTTTTTTCTAAAAATCGGAACAAAACTAAATAAATGTTCAAAATAAAGAAGGCATGATCCCCCAGGTCATCTTCCTTTATGATTTCACCAGCTTTCTTTGTACCCCATTTATCTTTATTGCTCTTTTTCCTCCAGAGGATCTAGCCTTCAAAATGTTTATTCCAACCATGGGAGCTATTTCACAATGACTGCTGTTTTCCATAGAAAACATTTCACATTCTGCATTGTGTGTTCTCTATTCAGTTGCCCACACGTGTTGCAGTAGCGTACAAGCTTTTCTGATGTTTCTTGGGTCCAACCACATGTTCAAAGCAGGGCTGTAGCAGTTGGTGGGGTCTTTGTCCAACTCGTGCTTGAAAACTCCCAAGCACGGAGAATCCACAGCCTGTCTGAGAAGCCTGTTGCCGTGCCCTGTTGCCTGCTACTGGCAAAGCTCGTCATCGTGTCCAGCCTGAATTTTCTGTGCAGCCTTTTGTGGCCATTGCTCCTATCCTATCTGCCGGTGCTGAGAAGGCATTTGGCTTGAATGTCTTTATAGCTGCCATGTTGGTAGCTGCTGACAGCGCTTACAGGGTCCCGAGCCTTCTCTTTGCCAGAGAAAAAAAGCCCATCTGCCTTATCCTCTCCCAGTGGATAGGGCACGGCTGGACCCTCCTTGGTCCTGCAGCATCCTCCTTGAAGTGGGGGTCCTCACCGGAGAACCTGGTATTTATGGAGTGGCCTTGCCAGTGGCAGACAGTGTCCTTGTGGAGGGGGGATAATGTCCCTTATCCACGGTCCTGTATGCAGCTTGCCTTCCCTGTGGGGAAATGTTGGCTCCCATTTCAGCTGGCTTCTCCCCCAGCACCTGGCTGCCTTCCAGCAGGCCTGTTACTCAGCCAGTTCTCCCCAGCCTGTGCTGGTGCCTGGGGTTATTCTGCGCTGGGTGCAGAGCTTTGTGCTTTTCCTTCTTGAACCTGATGAGGTTTCATTTGGCCCAGTGTTTGGGCTTATCAGGGTCTTTGTCTGTTCGTAGATGTGCTGCCATCCACTGTGTCAACCTCTCTCTTCTCCTCTGCCCGCTTCTGCTTTATGAGCACCTGCCATTTTGCTGTAGTCGCACTCTGTGCCATCTTCCTGGTTGTTGATGAGCATGTTTGGAGCCCTGTGTTGGCCCCTGTGGTCCTCCCTTGCCAGCTTGCAGTTGGACGTTAAGCTGTTGCTTGTGGCTGCATAAGTGATCCAGCCGGTTTTCAAGCTCAGCTCCTCCGCTGTTAACTGAGCTCAGGCTTCCTCAGCTCCCAGGTGATACTGCGGTGGAGACTATGTCAAAAGCCATACTAAAGTTAATCTTACATAAGTGTGGTGGGTTAACCTTGGCCAGCAGCCAACACCCACCTCTGCTGCCCTCTCACTCCCCCTCCTCAACAGGACTAGGGGAAAAAGATGGGATGGAAAAGCCCACGGGTCGAGATAAAGACAGGATAAAGACAGGATCGCTTACCAGTTACCGTCACAGGCAAAACACAGTCAGCCTGGGGAAAATTAATTTAATGTATTGTGAATTAAAATAGATTCAGATAGGGAGAAACAAAGACAAAACACCTTCCACCCCACTCCCCATGCCCAGCATCCCCCCTTCACCCCCGACCCCTCTCCCCAGCGGCACAGCGGATGAGATGGGGGCTGTGCTCAGCCCCCCACAGCCCCTCTTGGCCGCTCCGTCCTCCTCACATGGGGCCCTGCTCCAGCGGGGGCCCTGCCCCGGGCTGCAGCCCTTCAGGAACACCCTGCTCCCACGGGGGCTCCCCACGGCCGCAGCTCCCTCAGGAAATGTCCCCGGGCTGCAGGGTGGAGATCTGCTCCAGCGGGGGCTCTGCGGGGCTGCCAGGGCATCCCTGCTGCGGGCCTGGAGCCCCTCCTGCCCTCCTCCTCCTCGGGCCCGGGCCCCTCTGCCGCTTCTCCCTCGCCCCGCGCCTCCTCCTCGGCCTGTGCCCGCTCTGCCCTCTCTGAAATCTGTTTTCCCCAAGGCGCCGCCAGCTTGGCTGCTGGGCTCAGCTGTGCCCTGCGGTGGGGCCGTTGGAGCCGGCTGGAGCCGGCTGGAACCGGCTGTGTCCAGCACGGGGCAACCCCAGCCTCTGCCCACAGGGGCCCTGCAGCCCCCACCAGCACCTGGGAATGGTCAAAACCTGCCAAAACCTACGTGATTGGCCATTTGACTTTTATCAAAATTGTCCCTCAGCTCATTACATGAGGCTGGTCAGACATGATCTGCCCTTGAGAAGTTTTCATTGATTGTTTCACAAGTAGAGAACATATGAAGAAAAAGTTACTTAGAAAATCTTTAATATTGAAGTCTTTCACCCAGAACATCCAATTTTCTCTATTTTAAGAATTGATTGTTCTAATTTCTCTTCTGATATAAACAAACTCTTCATAGTCAACCCTCTGTTCATGGTTTGGTGTGCTCACTTTGACGACAATTTGCAAGGGGATCTGCATTAAAGCTTTGGCTCCACTCTGGTCCCATTACAGAGCATCAAAGCTGCCATCAGGTTGCCCTTGTCATACCTCCTCCCTCCTGCTACATGTGCTGGAGTAATTTTACTGGAGATCGTTTATATCTCTGCTCCTGAATCTCCTCCATAATACAGAGTCATCTGTCTCACTGAAAAGTGAAAAAAAAAAGTGTTCTTTTTGGTTTAAGACCATAATTAGATTACTTTTAGTTACTACTCCCCTCTCAATCTGCTGAATAAATATGCTTTTATCTTATTCTCTTTTTAATTATAAGGCTAGAAATATTTAACTGTGATATATCTTTTCTCTTTGCTGTGTTAAATTTTCTATTTTCCCCCTAGATTAGGACAACATCTGTGTATACCATGGAGGCCATAGTTCCCATCATTTTTTGATGAATGTACCTCTACCAACCTTCAGTGTTCCTCACAGAACACCATGCACCACTATTACCTAAAAATTAATTGGAAACATTAATGGAAACATTGCTTGATGTAGCTCCAGAGACTGTCTGTGAATTAATTACTACAGCTAACTCTAACCCATCCAGAATTTCTTTTGAAACACCTCAGGTGCTGAGGACAGACAGGATGGAGGGCAGAGCGAGTGATCCAGACCCAGCAACTAAGCTCCAGTCCTAAAGGGTGAAGTGTGATGCTGTTTTACTGTGTTAGACCCCTACTGATGGGGATATATTGAATAAACAAACAGTTTTGGCATCAGCCGTTTCCCCAACATTCCCTTCTTTTTTAGGAAGTGGCTCATATTCCTTCTTTTACATACTTGATTTATTATTTCAGGTCTCTGAAAGTGTGCTGTTTTTCTTCAACAATGATCAGTTGAAGCAGTATCTACAGAATATAGTAAACAACATTGTGGCCATTATCTTGCACAAGGCTGACTGGCATGGTTGGCTATATCTATATTTTTAAGCTTCAGCATTGAAAACAGGATGGTCTCATCCAGGCTGAGGCTGTTTCGAGGCCTGAACTATGTCATGAATGGTGTGCAGGAATTGTTTGTGAAAATGCTAGTTGTCTGAGATAAGACCATAACTCTTCTAGCAGTATAAGATAGGGAGGATTCAGTCCCAGTGCCCAGGAACATTCTCTGCTCTGTTCTGTTCATCTGTATGGGTGCAACCTGCATAGCAATTCTGATGATTTATGTTAAAATAAAAAAAAGGTCTTTAAAAACAGGGGAAGGGAGGACCCACAACTGTAAATCAAACATTGCAGTTCTGATACTTGGAAAAATACTGAAATGAATTATTTGCTCATCCCAAGAGGATCATAAGCCTATAAGAAGCAGCCAGCATGGATTTGTTAAGAACAAAGCATATCAGATTAATGCAGTGTAGTTCTTCAACCCAGTGGATAAAGGCAAAACAGTTTTGTCTTGGCTGTAGTAAAACTCTTGGCATAGCCCTATGAAATGTCCTCTCTGACAGACTAAGAAAACTGGTCCAGATGAGCACTGCTTAACCCAGATGATACCCCACATCAGCAAAGTCCAACTCATTAAGTCTTTAAGGCCACTTTCTGTGACGAGGCATGAAGAAGTTGGCACTGACTGGAGGAAGGCATGAGCTAAAATGTCTGAGAAGGAGGAATGTCTTCATTGAGAGGAAATTCCTATGAGACAGAGAGCACAAGTTCCTTAAAAAGTTATGCTCAAAGAGAACTTTTTAGTTTTTTGTTTTCTACCACTGAGGACACGTGGGGACACAAGGGGGCTGACAGGTTTGCCCCCTTCCAGAAACATTGGATGTTCTTGTTGGCAAGTTTCCTGGTGATATAGAGCATACTCTTATACAATTTGCAGAAGATAACAATCTGGGAAGAGATGCAATTATTTTTGAAGACAGCATTAGCATTCAAGTAATTGTGATAACTTGGAGAAATAGTATGTAATCTATAAAGTAAAATTCAATATCAGTGGGTGCAGAGTGTTTCACCTCTGAAGGAAAAATGGAATGCGAAAAAAAACCCAAGAAAATAGTGGATATTGGTTTATCCTCCCAGTATAGTAAAAAAAGAGCTGTGCCAAACCAAAGACTGAATAAAAGCCAGCAGATAAGATGCTGTTCATCCATTCTTGTGTGTATGTCACATGTAAAAGATGAAAGGCTATTATTCCCCTCTATTTAGCAGGGGCAAGACCTTTCCTGGGGTATGTGTCCTGTTTTGGGCACACATGCTTTAATAAGTAGGGTACGTGTGTGTGCATGCAGATATCTGTGTACATAGGGGAGAGCTCAGTGCAAGCGACAGGAGTGCTAAGAGATTTAGACAGCATTACCTATTGAGAACGGGTGGCCAAAGTGGGTTTGTTTTGTTTAGTAAAGAGAATATCAAATGTAAACATGGGAACAAGCTTCAAACAGCTAACAATGCTACGAAGGGGTTGCTCACCGTTTGTTCACCAGGCTGAGGACAGGACTTGAGATGTGTTTGTTGTGCATTCGGAGCAACCTTGCTTAAATATAAGGAAAGACTTAGCAATTTGGAGGATGATTACATAGTGGGACATGTTACATGGAAGGCTGTGAAAGCCCAGGATGGAGGCGACAGGTATCCGGAGGGTGTAGGTGCATCTCATCACACCTTGGAGTGAGGAAGTGGCCTGGATTGAGTTTCCCTCTGGCTCTGTGGTTTCCTGCTTATATCCCTTCTGTCTGTCGGCCTCCATTACAGGGCAAGAGACATTTCCAGTGGCTGCAAACAGGAGGCTGCTTTGTTTTGTTTTGTTTTGTTTTGTTTTTGATCTCTCTTCTCTTTTCCTATCCCTTAGGATATTCTTAAACTCTCCATTGAATTCCCAGTGATGATGTTTTCAAAGCAAGAATTGCTACTTTTTTTTTCACTTGGTACTACTACAAATGACGTCTTTTATTTTCTATTGGCCTGAATATGTAGCTCAGTCACTTCCAGGAGCTGAGATAAATTGTGACTGTATGGCTGAGTTTGCACTATATCGCCTTTCAGTATCACGTGCCAGCATCACGATAATTACATTACCTTCCTTGCTGGTGCCCAGCGTAACACTATATGCCTTCCGAATCCTTTCTGCCTTCCCTTATCACCACATTCATGCTCTGGAAGCCGTCCAGATACACAGTCGCAGGCCAAGCAGGTCTAGGGAACAGAAAAGCAGTGTTTTCTCTGCAGTACTACACTGCCAGGTAGGTGCTGCCAGGTCAGAAACAGTTTCCCTGATGAGTGCTCACAAACACAAAGCGGCTTGGTGAGGTACGGGTGGGTGGCTGGTGAAGCAGAATGAGGACTGAAGGACAGATGCAGCTCACACCGTTTCTTCAGCCTAAAGAAAAAGCCATAAGAAGTGAATGCACAGCTTCTCTCACCCTAATTTTAGACCCCCTCTGGCAGATGCATTATGTTTTCAGGGTTTGCCTATTCTTACTGTTATATTTTTTACCGTCTTTCATCAAGTAAGTGTGAAGAAGAACAACTAAAGAAAGCAATCAAAAGCGTATCCAGAAAAAAAGGGCAGCAATTTATTCCTTCAGGATGTTCTTCTTCAACATCTCTCAACTCCTCCACCCTCCTACTCTCATTAGCTGTTCTCCCCCATGTCTGAAATTACATTAATTTGTTGGCACAGTCATTTTGGGCATGGTGAGTTTTGAAATGACCGTTTTAAAGCCAAGGAAAATCCTACCAACTCAAGCCCAAGAAGACAGGAGTTGTCATAACAAACATCTCTCTTTTGCTAATTGCCCAAATCTGCATCTTCTTGTGTTTGTTTCCTCAGTGCCCTGCTGGACAGTGGAAGTGGGGTTGTGATCAACGGGCACGTGATCTTCCCAACCTGAGTTTTGTTTAAGCCTGAAGAGAAGACAGCATTTTGCCAACATGTGCCTTTGCAAGTCATTTGTGGCATTTTATAGTTGGCTTTAAGCTTTGCATCCATTGTCCTAACCCCAGCTTGTTGTTCAGTCATAGCATGTCGTGCACTTAGTGTGCAAGTGGTGTGCATACTAGTGCAGCTGCATGAGTGCTTAAGCCAGATAGAGGCAGACAGATGCAGATTTCACAGATACATATTCCTTATACCACAGATTGAAAACCCAGTCAACATGAGATCAAGCTGTACAAGACTTTTGCTTGTTGCAATGCACTCCAGATTTGTCTCATTTAAAAAAGCTTGTGAAAATGTGTTTACCTGTGTTTTCCTTTTTACCTCATACTGGAAGTAGAATGGGTGGATTGTGTTGCACTGTACTCTTTTTTTGCAGCTGAGTTGATTTGTACATTTTAGCTTATTATGAATGGAGCTCTTCAGGAGCAGAAGGGAGGAATTTGCATGTCTTTGAGGCAATTATCAAAAAAATATGTCTTATGCTTTGTGTGATTCAAAAAATAAGAGGGAGCCCTTATGCATACTCAAAATTAGGGAATTTTCAGTTCTAAGTTTTTGAATTACTATTTTTAATATTCAACAAATCTATGTCTTAGCAAAAAGTTCATAAACTTCCTGGAAATGCCTCAAAGGCAGTACAGGAAGGGGTACTGAAACTTGGAGGAGCCAGGGTTGCTTGTGCCAGGGATGCTTGTAGAAATAATGGCTTGGAGGATTCAGAAACTGATGGCTGATGAGGCTGACCACCTGGCACATGAGTTTGGATGAGGTACCCAGCTTGGTGACAGGTGGTTTTCTTCTTGAGCATTAGCTCTGTTAGCACAAACACATTAATCGGTTTTAAATGAATGTCATTGTAAATAAAGAATCTGGCCTGAATGTGGAACAGTGCTCAGTACCGCCATCACTTTTCCAATGAAGTTGGAGTTCCAGGTGATCTGTCCTTTTGAGAATTTGCTGCTATTCTGTGAAGAAACAGAAAGAAACTGTAAAAGGCTGTAAAGAGCCTATGTTTTATTCCTAAAGAACATCTGACCTCATGAAAGGAAAGTTATAGTCTCTCTTCTCTTTGTTAGCAGTGTTGTAAAACTGGCGTTTAAATAGTGTTTTTCCCCTGACAATTCAGGAGAAATATAAAAATTAAAATGGCGCAGATAAAAGCACCATTTTCTAGTATCCTCCTCCCCATCTCAGGAAAATCCCCAAGCAAACCAACCAAACCAAAAAACTACACTAAGAAAACCAGAGTTGCTGTCTCATTGATGTAACAATAAAAAAAAACCAGGCCTGCCGAGGACTTTCTTGTTATTTTGAGTACCACTCGGTATGTCATTTTTGTGGAGCACTATGTTCTGGTGGTGTCCTGCTGAGGTGGTAACGGTAACGATCTATCAGCATTGCCATTATAAACCTCATCTTTATAACCTGGATGTGCACATTTGCTGTTACTTGGTATTTGTTATAAGGATGTTCAATTTTCTTTTTAATGACTTGATAATTTTTAAAGTAGAAAAATATAAATGGTTTCAGAAAGCAAAAAAGAAAAGCATTTTTTAAAAAAAGAGAAGAATTCATAAATGACAGCATTATTAATCATTAGAAGTAACAGTAGTTTTATTTATATTATAATAGTGCCCATATAGTCTGTAGAATTAGGTGTTGTACAAGCAACTTGAATTTTTTTTAATGAATTTAGTGTTGATGGGAAGTGTTGGACTGAAATATTTCTGAGTTCTTATTTATTATTTTTTTGTCTTTGATAGTGTCCTAGCGTCTGTCTAAGATTTGGCTTTTATTGTGATAGATGTCATACATGTACTCAATTATCTCTATTGTGAAAAGCACTTTAATGTGTGCTTACCTTTAAAAGGGAGCTGAAACGCTCGCCATGGAAAAGAGCATTTTGCAGAGCAGAGAACAAGCCTCATCACATAAAGCATATAAAGCACATATATCTTACAAAGCCACACTGTAGAGGTGCAGTAGAGATATCTGAGCAGGCTCCAAATGTGCTGCTGTGTTTACATGGTGCTGAAGACGTAAGCTATCAGCTCAGATGCTGGAAACAGCACAGCCATGTTAGTGCAAAACTCTGCCGACGCTAATACATGGTGCTACCTAGCTTGGGTGGACCTCCAAGCTGGTGAGACCATACAGCTGCTAGGGCCCAACTCACTCAGACCCTCGGTGTGTTTTTTCTTTGGCTCTACTTTGCACAGGGAGGATGTACCCCTTCAGCCTAAGGCTGAGTTCCTATATAATGCAGTTGGAGTAGGCTGCTATACCTGTGCAGAGCCCCCTAATGAAGGATCAGGTGTCCTACTGGTGACCCCAAACAGGCAGAGAAAAAAAAAAAAAAACCAACAACAAACATTTTGTTCTCCATTTTATGGAGAACATCATTTGGGTGTGGTACCCAACTGAGTGGCTTGCCCAGGACCACAGAGGGTCACAGGGCACAGACAGCTGGATCACAAGATCATGTATACAGCTGTTTCTGACACAGTTAGCAGCTGATCCCAGACTCTCTTATTTGTAGTCTAGTGCCTTGCATAGAATATGATTTGTCCAGAATCCCTCTTGGACAGATGGCTTAATACAATCTAATTGCTTTTTCCTGCTTTCAGCTGAGCTTGTCAGCAGAGTCAGCCTATGATGTAGCTGAGGATAAAAGCAAACAAAGGCATTTAGACACTTCTAATTTTAGTAATATACAGTTTATCCCCTTCTCACCATCCAGGCTTGAGCACAGCACTGGCAAACTTACATTGATTTTTACTGTAGTTTTCTCAGATTAACCATGATGTCTCAAGCTGGATCTAATCACACACATACTTAGTCTTTGGGTGCCTGCAGCATGCCGACATGGTATGGTGGACTGTTTTTTCCTATAGAGTTATGCAGATTGCTTATGTAGATTCACATCTAAACCTCCCTGTCTGATGATGCACTGTGCTGCCTCTAAAGAATGTGAGCAGTGACTTTCATTAAAAAAATAAAAAAAACATAAATATATTTTACTGCTCGGATTTAGTGCAAATGCGCAACTAACTCGTTGGCTCAATAGATGTAATTGCTCTCAAGGAGCCTTTATGGTCTATTGTTTCAATTATAAGTGAATTACATAAAGTACTTACTCATTCTGCTTTCAAGGAGAGTGAGAAGATCAAGTCAAAGCAGGAAATTAGACAAAAAGGATGTCATTTTGTTGAAACTCTTCACTTTCTGAGTGGGGAAAGGAAACACATCAAGAACAGTCCTAGCCATTCACGGATGACATTTTATCCATCTGAAACCATTACAAGCCTGAAAGTATATAAATTCAGATGCTGAGAACAGGAGTGACAGAAGGGCAGAGCCACTATCCCTGGAGGACCAACTACACAAGTATAAAGTTCAGTCTAAGAGACAAGCCTGAGCAGGAAAAAATGGGTTGATGAACAGATTTGGTGCCTGAGAGGTTGAAGAAAATCTGAACAGCAAGGAGGCACAGTTTGCTCTTCCAAAAGAGAAGAGACAATGTCAACCCTAATCAGGCATTGAGACATTGAGGAAGAATGTGATACACAAAAGAATGACAGAGGGGCACCAAAAATTATCCTACTCAGCATGCTACTACAGAAGACCAACACGGGACTATTTAGGACAGGGGAAGTCCTCCATCACAGCACACAGTGCCACATGAAGGCTTGCTGGGTAGCATCCCCATGGAGCTGGGCTGCAGTTCATAGAATCATAGAATCATAGAATCATAGAAACACAAGGTTGGAAAGGACCTTCAAGATCATCTAGTCCAACCGTCATCCTACAAAAAATACTACCCACTAAGCTACTAAATCATGTCTTGTAGCACCTTGTCCAGGCGCTTCTTGAACACCACGAGGGTCGGTGACTCTACTACCTCCCTGGTCAGGCCGTTCCAGTGCCTGACCACTCTCTGAGAGAAAAAGTTTTTCCTGATATCTAATCTAAATCTCCCCGTGCGCAACTTGCGGCCATTTCCTCGAGTCCTATCATTAGTTATCTGGAAGAAGAGGCCGACCCCCTCCTCATCACAACCTCCCTTCAGGAAGTTGTAGAGTGCAATGAGATCTCCCCTGAGCCTCCTCTTCTCCAGACTAAACAATCCCAGCTCCCTCAGCCGCTCCTCATAAGACTTGTGTTC
>VXAL01004685.1:95878-128299 GCA_013399475.1 Chauna torquata | reverse complement strand
AGGTCTGGCCAGCGGCGGGTCCCTTTTGGAGCCGGCTGGAGCTGGCTCTTATCTGACACGGGGCAGCTTCTGGAATCTTCTCACAGAAGCCAGCCCGGTGGCCCCCCCTGCTACCAAACCTTTACCACGTAAACCCAATACATGTACTAAAAATGTTGGAAAAAAAGGCAGATTGGATTCTCTGTGATTAAAATAGCCACCTTGTGATCACAAATAGCAAGTGGTGATGAGACATTTTTGAGGACACCCTGGCAGCTCAGCATGGAGGCTTCGGGTTAGCCATTTGATCCTGGACATTTGGTGCATACAGTACACTCCTGTTTTATAAATCTCCTCTGTATATTAGTTTTCTCTTACATTAATAGAAAACACAGCAAAACAGCAACACAGCAGAGAGACCCTAGGGAACAGCCGCTTGGGTTGGTGCTGGAGGGGGTTAGACGAGGGTACGATGAGGTTTGGCGCAGGGGGACATCAGCGAGCAGGTGGGTCATGGCACTCAGCAGCGTTGGCCTGTTTGCGTCACAGTGGCCACCTTACTGTACCAACGTGCTTGTTGGACTGATGCTCAGCCCCCTGTACTGCAGGCCAGGAAGTCCCCAGTGCTCCCCACCATATCTTCTCCTATACCCTTTGGGAAGTCTGCCTGAAGATAGGAAACCATCAAGCTGTTTTGTTCTTATTGAGTGAGTTCAGACCAAAAATTACTTTCTTACATGAGCAAGCACTGAAGTAGAACTGGAACAACATGTCCAGGGGAAAACTGCTTCCTGCTATCAGCTCGCGGGGTTTCCAAAGGCAGCAGATTCACACTTTGCACTGCAGTGAGCCGGATGGTGCGTTTCAGTGCGTAGGAGCTCAAGAACTATTTGTTTGCTAAATGAGTCAGGAGAGAAGAAAAATAATTGCAGAGTTCAATTATGCACCTCATAGGTCAAAAGCAGAGAATGCAGAAGCAAATAAAAGCAAACAGACAGACAAGGCTCGAGACTGCAATATCCTTCTGCTGTGGACCACAGCAGAATTTGCCTTCTGGGGCTGACTGTAAGTGAAGTGTGGAGGTTTAACTACTGCCTGTACTCTTTGAGCTCTTTATGGGATGTAATATTGCGCAAGGAGTGCTATGAGCATCCAAGTGGCCCTTTCCAGAACCCAGCCCTGCTGCTGAAGGCTTAACAATACAAAACCTCAACAAAAGACAAATAGAGTAACATGGCAATGGCAAAACACTGGCACCACCCCTCATTGCTGTTATTCTCCCTTGCCATGCAGGTGATGGGGCATGATATCAGCACCAAACGTTCATATCAGGATCCTCTCCCCAAAAAGCCATGTGAGCTAATCCAAATCCAAGCTCTGCCACCCTGAAACAGTCTCTAGAAAGCAGCATAGCACGCCTGCTGGGTACCACCTTGCCAAACAGTAAATTATGCTAAGTTTGGTGACGTGGTTGTGCTGATGTTGAGGACCTTGGAGGATTCTCTCCTTCCCAGCCCTGACATTTCAGGAGATTTTTGAAGAGAGAGAAATTCAATTCGAATTCTTCAGCTTCACAGGATAAAAAGTCCAGCTTCCCTCCCCAAAAGCACTGGAGGATGATGACAGGATCACTTATGCTGAAACTGCCTGAGCCAGTGCTGATTTTAGACTCAGGTCTAGGCTTTGAATAATGTTGCCTGAAAAATAGGGCCAGTGAGATAGAAATAGACGGAGCAGTACAATTACTGACTTAAATAGCCTTGCCCCAGTGTTGTTGAGGGTCTGGCTTAAACTTTCTAATGAACAGATACTTGAAAATCAGACACTGTCCTTTCTGCTCCTTGTTTTTATTCTCTGCCTCATACACCCCATATGTAAAGGTATCTGACTTGCTACAAAAGGAGTGAAAAGATTAATTTGTTAATTCAGATATTCATGACTCCCAGAGAAGAGAGAGGAAGTCACCTGAAGATCGCTGTTAATGGGCAAGTTGCTGAGGTTCCTCCGGAAAAAAGTGTAACTGCAAATCTGCGACATGGAGGATTTCTGACAAGAGATGAGTCATCTCCTGTCCCTCCCATCACACACCAGGAATTAAGATTGTTGATGGGTAACACCCTGTCACATGAGGGCTTATTTTCCATTGACTTCATCATCAGCCGCTACAAATCTTGGGGTCAGGTTATTGAGAAAAGATTTCAGGGCATCCCTACGAGGGCTGGGGTAAGGTGCTGTGATAAGGCAGGGGGATTAAAGGACCTTGCTGTCCTCCTGGGGAACACCAGACAGCTTCGCAAAGTCAAAAGCACTGCACTGATCAACACTGGCACAAGAGCTGGCTTAAGAGTGCCTTACAGGGGGATTTTCCATTTGGTTTAAACTAGGAAGGTAAACTAATTATGTGAATGAATGTTTCCGGCTGGGCAATATCAACCATCCGAATGCATTTAGCCAATGAACTATTAAGTACAGTATATCTTCAGCATCACAGGAGGCAATAACTTACCCTCTGTGGCAGCTAATCATTGCTACCTCAGCTCTGCCCGCTCGGCCCCTTGGAGTCCCAGCCACTCATCACCAGGCCGTTCGTGCTCAGTCATGCACGCGGCCATCTCCAAATAGACACAGGCCTGATAATTGCCACCTCTGCTCTCACTTACCCTGCCATTTGGAGTATGATTCAATACTAAAACGGACCTTGGCAGCACAAGAAGCCTGTCTCACGCTCCCTCTCTTTTAATGTGGTAGTTCCTGATTTTAATCTACGCTGAGGCACGGTCATTCATCTGGTGCGGGGAGTAATGCTGTCTCTGCAAACACTGCTCACCATCACATTCACTTTCTGCAGCACTCTTGCATTAGGTCAATCTATGAGCTTTAAAAAGATGATGCAAAAAGGGTGTAGATTTTCGCAGGCATTGAAGTGTCTTATGAAAGCAACTTGCACCTGTAGAGATAGACAGTTTCCAAAGATTCACCTTAAATTCTTAAATTCGTAGGTAACCCTCTGGTATGGCAGGTGGGCTCCTGGCTTACTGCTGGCCTTGCAAAGCTGCTGCCATGCGAAGCCACCTGGGTGCCACCACATCCCAAACGCACAGTCTCCAGGCTGCTGTATAGCTATTGCCTTCTGCCGCTGCCTGGACCAGGTCTGCATGATGCTTCCAGGACAAAGAAGACCAGGTCTTCTCCAACATCATTTTACCAATTTTTTTTGTGCCTTCTGGCTCAGGAGGGAGAAGCTTTTGTGCACTGGCCATTCTGTGGCTGATGGGCAGCTGTAGCTCAGCACTGAGGATCTGGTTCTCTTTGTGTCTTTTTGGACCTTGACATCATTCCCTGCAATTCCCAAAGCTTGTTGGTGACAAAAATAGTAACGTCCTGGATGTGCTAATAAATATTTGGATTTTTTTCAAAGTTACTCTTAGGTGTTTCTATTAACATAGTCCTGGCTTTTTGCTTGGGATTGTCCATACAGAGACAATCAGGAAAGCTGATTTAAATTAACTAAAGGCAGAAGTTTAATGTGAATTAGCTAAATTACATTAAACCTCCCATTTCACAATTAAAGTGGCCTTAATATGACTTAGCCTTGGAAGAGAAGTAAACCAAATCAAATCAAAGCCACTTTAATTCTGACAGTTCCCGCAAAGGGCTTTAATTAATGCAGTTTAACTAATCCACTTAAAAATTCAGATCAACTTTTCTGAGCAACTTCATGCAAACAAGCTCTTCCAATGCTCTGCATTGAAATGGTAGTTTTCATTCATAAGGTAAATCTGCGCAAGACTTACTCTGGTGGAAGTCCCACTGCAGAGGTTTGCACTTGGGTAACTACATCAACTGAAAGAGTTGCATGAATATAAATCCAGACCAGCTTAACTCTTTGTAATGCCTACCAGCTCCTAGCAACTGTGCTTTCACAGCATCACACACAAAAAAAGACTACCTCATCAATTCAAGGAAAAGGAAGAGAAAATGACGATGTGCAATCCCATTTCTCTCCTTCGGTTAGTGTAGAGGTCAGCTATGTTGGTAAGTAGCTGGTATAATTCGCCTTGTGCCCGAGTGAGTCCTTGTACTGCAGGCAGGAAGGCTGCAATAAGGCGGGGATCTATTTTAGGTGGGAAAAGAACTACATTAGCACAAAATTCATTTGCTTGAATGGGCCTTAAAATGGTATAAATTAGGGCATGTAGTGATTTTGTCTTCTTCTTCTTCTTTTTTTTTTTTTTAAACATATGCCTAATATTTGGCCAGTGTCAGTTCTTGCTGGGGTCACAGCAAAGAACATGGCTTACAAATGACAAAAATCACAGATAATGTTGTCCAGGAAAAAAAAAATCAGCCAAATCAGACATTTAGTCAATTTGGAGGATATTTCATCAGTGTGCACATCAATCTGGCACATTAAATAGTATGCCCTTTAATTCTTTCTGCCTTTATGAACAATTCCCTTTGTAGCTTCAAATGCTTGAAGAAGGCGGTACAGCCTCTTTTTCAGTGTAAATAGGGATGTTTGACTTTTTCAATTACCTGAATGTCCTTCAGCGGGGGGTTCCCCGAGGCACACAGTGTTCCTTGGCTTACTACCCTCCTCTCCTGTGCCTCTGCCCTGGTAGGGAGAGCCAACTGAAGACTTTCCACCAGGTTTCTTCACTTTTCCCAAAACTTGTCAGTCTGCCAGCTTGAAACATCAACTTTTTTTTTTTGAGGAATGATCTGGCTATTCCAAAATGCCCTTCTCACAAAATAACTCAGGCAACTGCAATGCTCTAGCAGCACTGAACACAAATAAGATATTCCTGGTGAAAAAAAAAGCATCAGCATCACCTCCACTGGATCAAAAGTCATGTCAAAGATGATATCAAAGCATGAAAATCTGCTTGCATAAAAAAAACAAAAGCCTGAAGCCATCCCAGCCACCTTCAAACAAGGCAGGAGTCTGCACAGGCAGAGCTGCTGCACAGCAGTGATGGATTAAGAGACAGTGCAATTTGTAGGCAAACTCCTTCAGCTGCTGCCATCTTCACCCAGAGTTGTTTTCAAACTGTGAAAAGTTTAACTTTAGGGGGAAAAAAAGCCTCTGCACAGTTTTGAAAATCCTGCTTGATTCAGAGACTCAGCTCCTATCAAGAAGAGTTTCCTTTAGGGCAGCAGAAGCAGGAGATGTCCTGTCCCAGCCAGTGACGCAATCTGTTAGGGAACTGATTTCGGCACAGATTTTGCAGGTGTGGGGAGCAGCTGGCTCCAGGGATGGGTAATGGGGCACACAGCCCTCCAGCCCAACATCATTAGCTCAGGTGCCATGCGGACAGGAGGAACCTGTAAGTTGCTCGCTCCGATGGAGCCTGTTATTTATTCACAGCAGCACCTGCCTCACAGAAGATGCTTTCCAAGTCCTTAAAAAGCAAGACCCTACCCCCCCCGCCCCCAAATAAACAAATAAATAAATAAATAAATTTGCAATCTAACACACAAGTCACACTTCAGGCACCTTTGAAACAATTTTACCGTGGGACCAACTTGATTTGCTGTATGCGACACAGCACCAAAGACCGCTAAGTCTCCAGCAGGGCTGCGGATGGCCCCGGCGGAGCCGTGTTATTCTCAGGCAGCAGCGTGGCTTCGGCTGCCTCTTTTGGCTGGAGGATTGGCTGGGAGCTGACGGCTGGGTTCTCTGGGCTGCTCGCCCAGGTTCCATGCAGCGGCAGTGGATGTCCTCGGCATAGAGGTGGCCACCCACGAGCAGAGGTGGCCCAAGGGATCAGGCATCTCCAGCGCTTCTGGGCGCTGTTGCTATTCGATCAATTTGGCTTTGGTGCCTTCCTGCTGTGGCAGGCGCTGCGTATTTTGGTGATATGCGATTGTCTCGTCTGTCATTTCTCTAAAAGGGTGGGAGCGCATCCTCTCACGGAAGCAAGATAACCTTGCTGTGCAACCTCTTGGATGCTCTGCCCTCACAAAAGGAGACCCGGAGGACAAGGGATGAAGTGGGGACCGGCTTGTAATGTGTTCCTGTGCTAGGCGGCCAGCTTGGACATAATAAATGAATTCTGCTATTTGCATTTTCGCAGTTGAATATTTGCATTCTGTCATTTTCTCCTTTGACTGTCAATGCAGGGGGATTGTGGGAAGTGGGAAAGTCCAAGGGATCCTGATCACGTAATTACTCCAGGTGTTTTGAGTATAGAGCACAGGGCCTGTGCAGAAGTCCTTTAGCAGTTGGGGCAAAAAGCATTTTGTGCTTCCCCATAACTAAGAAAACATAGTGTCTCCTCCTTGCACTATTTCTCTCTTCCAATAGGGCTGTGAGGTAGGACGCTTTGCAAACAATAATACTGAGAGAGGAAATAACTACTCATGGCATTTATAGGGGAAGACAGCTTCCCCAGTCCTGCCCATCTGGTGTCCCTGCAAAATCTTGTTCTTCACCCAGTAAGGCAGTTGGGGGTGTTTCACTATGAAAACTTGTTGGTTTTGGTTCTGGAACATGAGGATGAAAAAGCTAAATATGATGTTTCTACACATAAGTTTTTTTTTTTTTTTTGGTGCTATTGGGACAGAGAAAATGCATTTGTCATTGATGTTGTGTATGATTAACGTTGACGCATCATTTCCTTGGGGATGTAGATGCTTCCATTACTATGCCATTTACTTTTTCAGTCCTCTCCTATAGTCCTCTGCACCTTCACAAATCTGGCTGGCTTCTTCTCACTTTTGCAAAGCACACATAGACCAAATAACTTCAGTACTTCTGAAATGGGAACTCTGTGATTTTTCACTGTTTAACTTCTAACCTGAAGGACACTGTTTCTTTGCACTTGTCATGTGTTTCCCCCTCCTTACTGTACCTGGCTAGTTTTGGTATCTCACCCAGTTTATCTGTGCTGAGAGCTGCACTCTCTTTTACATCAGTTTATTTATCTCCATGTAAATACACTCATTATAGCCTGATTTCCTCTTATTTCTTTATGCTGCTCATCTGTTTATAGCATCTTTGCAACTTCCTATGTCTGCAGTATCTAGCTGCTACTATTCTCACAGAATCTGACATCCTCTGAATTTTTTTTTTTTTTTATATTTGTAATCTAGGGTTTTGCTTAGATCTGTCAACATTTTGCAACAGGTTTTCTTAAAAAAAAAAAATCGAGCTAATAGTCATAATGTTAAGTTTGACCAACGTCCTATAAAGAAATGTGGATTTTTACATGAATGAATAATGGAAATGGTATGCCTGATAATCACACTGCTGATATCCCATCTCCTAGTTGGCATTACTAGTCAGCAAGCGAAGCCAGGCTGTTGAGGAGCGCGTCACAATATTGGAAAGCCTCATTTTGTATTTCATACTCTGAAGTCTAAATTCTATTTACTATTATTTCTGGCATTTAATATGTGGTTTACAAATATACAAACTATTGCCAGTTATGCTTGAAAACCATACTTGCACATAATCCATATGAATTGTTGGCTGAACGGTGATACTTGGATTTTTTTTATATATTTGTTATTTCTCCATATAAAAAAAGAAATGTTCCAACAGTCCAATCACAGACAACATCAAATAGCTCTGTCATGAATAAAGCAAATATGAGCAGTTCCTAAACAGCCTTGGATTTGGGACTTTCTCCAGACCTATTTAGCAATTCATTTAAAAAGCAATAATAGGTTGAATGTGCACACATGCATGTGGAAGTGCAATTTATGAACATAGTCATGCTTATTAAAAATATATTCAGTGAATAATCCTCATGGACTCCTAACAAACCCTCCTTATGGATGCCTGTAGAGAGAAAAAAAAAAAAGAGCAATTGAATAAAAATTTTGGAAGTCATGGAGGAAACCATGTTTGTACAACCAGAAAGTGTTACTGTCTGGTTCCAGTGCTTAGGTACTGAGGCAACAAACTGTGACGGTGTCATTACATTGATCTAATTAGGGCAGCATAATTTTTTTGTCAACTAAATGTAAGCTGGTTTTTTTTGGTATGTGTTTAAAAACTTAGATTTAAATGGGTGTTTTGTTTGGCCTGAAAAAAAATCGTTTTGTTTGGAGTTTTTTTTTTTTAAAGGAAACCTAGATCCGTAGAAGCAAGGAGGTGGAGGAAGAACAAGGTGGGGGTGATCTGAGACACCTGCCTTCAGATCTCTTCTCAATCACAGAAATTTAAAACAAGCCCAAAGCACGGGTTATGAAGGCAATGGTGGAAGTTAGCCCATGGCGGTAAGTGGCCTCGACACCAAGTTGTCCTGTTGGCTTCCTTTCAGTGAGTGCTGCTGTCAAGAGCTGAGATGCAGAGATCCAGAAGAGCCAGGAATTTGGTGCGGAGTCCTCTGGGAGCAGGAAAATGCAGACACCGAGCCATGATGTGACTGCGGTAGGGAGGGCAGCCAAGGGAAGAGAGTGAGTGTAAATGCTCGCTCCCATTTATTTTGCATGGACCAGTGCAGGGAGAGTCAAAATGCTTGGGAAATCGGAAATAAAATGTCACTGCTCCAAGTGAAAAGAGCTCGCCTTTCAGCTTGTTCTGACTCACTGAATTCAACCCAAATTCCTAAATGCTTTTGCATCAAATTGTCTCTAAAACCACATGTCCAGCTGCAAACCTAATAGGTCTTTTCCACTCCCGATCTCCCTCGCTCCATTATGTGGTAATGTTTTGCTGTTCCCACGTTCTATTCTTGCACTGTCCTACTGGTATTTTTTTCAGCAACCTTTAAAGAAAAAGAAGACCAAGATGGAGCCCTGTGGAGACAGCCACTCTGATCCATCGCCAAAGCAGGGCTCTTTGTGTGTAGCCTCTCCAAGATGCCACTTTTGCGTGAGCCTCGGCTGGATCCCATCCTTCCCTATGGGGTGGGACGGTGTGAACACAAAGGCTTGGCTGCTGCTCTGGCTTGTGACTAATGCACAAGCAGGTGGGAGAGAAAGTATAATGTTTCCTTCCAATTCTCCAAGCCATGGGGCAGCTGGGAGCCAAGAAGCCAACATACGAGCACCATGGGCATGCTGGAGCTCAATGGCCCAGCAGCTGGGGGCTGGCAGCTGTTCCGTGGGCAGCATCTGCTGTGCTTCAGGGAAGGGGTGCGAGAGTCAGAGCTGACCACCTGGAAGAGCTGAGCCTATTTCTTCTTCCCCTGTTCTTGTTCCAGCATTGTGCCCATGTCCCTTGGCTCTGGCCACTCTAAAAGAAGAGCCCCTTGTCCTCCTGGTGGGTGAGCATCTCTTCCCACATCTGTTTGCATGGGACAACAAATGATGCGCTGGAGCTGCTCTGTGCCTGAAGCTGGGTCTCTGCAGACCAGCGGGGGAGTGTTAAATCCTGTGAGAAGCTTTGTTTTCGTTTCCCTTCAGTTCCCTCAGATCTGGAGAACTCTGAATAATGAATGCGGTGTTTACAGGCTGGCTGAATTAAGCAGTGTTCAGCTTAATTAGGGGGCTGGTGATTGAGGGAGGAAATCAACACCTGCATTAGGTATGCGTTCCAACATGCGGAGCGGGGGAAGGTAGGCAAAGACCTGCCTGCAGACAGCAAACCAGGTGCGGGTGTCCACATGCCCCCTTTGGACAACCAAACATGCCCACAGCCCCTGTGCTTGCACAGATCTCTAAAGTGGCTTTTTACAGCATCGCTCCTCAGCACTCAACAGTTTCCTGCTTGGTCCCAGGTTAAGATTTATTATTCATATTACAATATCACTTAAGTGTCCTGCGCTGGCTGAGCTGAGAGCTACCTGGACCATAAAGATGATCCTAAAGTAAACTGAGAAGGTTAGGCTGAGTGTATCCCTCATTAGAAGATGAGGCTGTGGTAGTTTACTATCTTCTTGCTGAGCAGTTGTCACCTCAGAGGCATTTTAGGTTGACAGAAACAGGAAATTTCCTTTTCCTACATAAGCCTGGATAAAAGCAAAACACCCAAAGCCTAATGCCAAATACATCTAATTTTTTCCCTATATGTGGCAGTAGAATAAAAGGACACCCAGGTCTCATTTGTTGGTGTCCGAGCGTGTGATAAGGCCTTAAGTAAGTTATTTCTCTTTCTTGTACCTGACTACCCCTAACAGTAGATTGCAAATAACGGTGGAATTTGTAAGGTGTTTAAGTAGCTATGGATAAATGGAAACCTTGTGTGGAAATCTCAGGTGTAAGCTTTGGAGGAGGTAGAGACTCAACCTCTCTGTGCAGCATCAGTACAATGGGATCCCGAAGGAGGACTAAATGCTCATGTATTTGAAATGAAGGTGCCTGTTCACAGCTCTCCTGTTCAGCTCTCCTGTTTCTTCCAAGGATCTGACTGTTTTTCTAAACATTGCAAGTTCTCTTTTTCACTCCTGAAGGTCTTGTGACTTTTGATTTTCATTAACAGTTTTATATTGGCTTTCAGCTTTCTGCCAATCTGTTGTTTTTAGCCTTGGAGGGCAGTTTTTGGTCCCTGGCACGTGCTTAAATTTTCTAAGACACTGAAGAATTTAAAGCTCATGAGGGCAACACTGTTGGCACTGGTGGAAACAGTCTAGTGCCCAAGTAAGGCATAAATTTATTCTTGAATGGGTTTAGTTCTGGAATAATGCTACAGAAATGGGGCAAATTGTCTAGTTTTATAGCGGGTGTTGGGAAGCAAAATCAGGACTTAATTTAGTTTACTGGAAGCATCTCTAACACTTTAATAGATAGGTGCACTGCTGTACAAATGCAATTAATGAGTATGATTTGAGACTTCCTATATACTGTACTTTTGAAGGGTTACTGTAAGATATTGCACTTGTAGCAGAAATTGCAGAAAGCACCATGTCCCCATGGTACATTATGTGCAGCTCTTCCCAGTGGCAGTAAATGTTCTGGCTTAATCAAAAAGATCACATTTCTTTCTATTACTACCTGCCTGGAGAAAGTAGAATAACTTTTGGCCAAGGAATACATCAGTTTAAATCTTAAATTTCAAAGCTAAATTACACAAAGACTTGCAGATGTGATTCATATGTCCCCCATTACTTCCAATATCTTTCTTTTTCTCCTGCTAACTTAAATTTGTGTGAGAACTGTAGTGCTGCCGGCAGCGATTGTGCTCGGCGTGATCAGGCACGGCGTGCAGACATCTCCTGACTCTGCTCCCCAGCCCAGCCTCCTTGCTGGCTGCCTCCTCCTGCTGGAGGTCGTTCGGCTGAGCTGCTCTTAGCCAATCGTTTGCTCAGCTGGAGTCACTCTCCTACTTCTTGCAAATTATCCTCCAACAGCTTTAATTTTCAAATCTTTGCATTCTATCTGCAAGGTTTGTGAGGTGATTTCTGTGGGTGTTGGTTGGCCTTTGGGCTCTTCCCGACCTGATCGCTGCAGGAGCATCTTTTGGCAGGTTTGTCTCTGCCCGCCGTGGTGCGTGAGCATCCCAATTTGGTGAAGTGGGGATAATTCTGGTCACCTACCCACCACGCACACCTGTCACGAAGATCTATGAAGTGATATTTGCAAAGCGTAAAACATTATTTATGCCAGGTGCTGTGATCTATCAATAACAAATGGGATAAACATTGGGTGGTTAAATATTTAAAGCACAGTCTTTGGAATGGGGACATCTGTGGCCTTTCCCAGCTCTGCTAATGGCTTCCAGCCTGTCCCTGGATGAGACATTTCACTGTTCCTGCCACTCCTCTCCCCACAGCTCTTGTATAATACATCTATTTTGTGAATGCTGTGATGAGCAATGCTCTGATTAGGTGCTGGCTGAAAGGCTGGTACACCAGTATGATCCTCAATACTTTGGGCAAAAGATTTCAGCCCAGCCTGAATCCTGAGATGAAAAGGAAGAGCAGATCTTCCACCAGCCACCTCCAGCTTTATTTCAACTCTAAACTCTCCTATTACTCTTTATTCCCAATATTACATCTGCTGCATAGCTCGAGATGCCGGGGCTGTTTTAGGGGTCACTATGTCACAGCTCTAGGAAGAGTTTGGCTGAAGGTAGTGATACCTATATGTAGTGCAATGGCCTGAGACAGAGGAGGTGGCTGAGGGTAGACTATTTAGGCATTCCTTCTGCTCTTAAACTTTGATTTGGTGAATATAAAACAAACATGCATTCCTGTAGCTTTGACAATAAGCCTTTCCACCTTTAAAGAGAAATCTTTTGTTGTTTTTTCATTCCGGTTGGCGCATTTCCCCTAATTCCAGAGCTCCGCTGTACAGGTATATAATGGGGTACCCGTCCCTTTTGTATCATATTGAAATACTGATAGAAAAGAATTGCTGCAGACATACCCTGAACAGTTTTTCAAACAGAATAGTGGACATGGATCCAGTCAAACTGAGGGAGTAGCCCCAACTCCAACTGAGAGATCATTAGCTGGCTCTCATGGTTTATATGACGCCCAGCCGTAAATCTTGAGAACTGACCCATCTTTAGCAGAACCTCCTATTTCCCCAAGTAAAATGTCCTCATTCAGTCGTTTACTTATGCAAGCACATTCCTTGCCCTGGAAGTACATCTTAGTTTACTGTCCACTTACCTGACCGTGATCCAGTGGAATACTCAGCACATTCATCTCTTACAAATCCCATCCAGGGCATTTTCATGGCAATATTACTTGTCGGATCACAGCACAGAGCACACTTTGTCCCTGGATTCTTGGTACTAGCTTCTGACTCAACTGCAACGTGCATATTTTGAGATGGAGGATTTTTTCTGCAGTACTTAATGTTCGGAGAGAGTTTAATCAAGAAACATGAGTAATTGGCATTAACATTCACTTCTGAGTAAGAGAACAGCTTTGATAGCATCTATACTCATTAGACGTTTCACTCCAAACACTGTTCATTACAGTGAGCACTCTTTGTATTGGCTTATGCTTGGTAAATACAGCACAGATTCTGCTCGGCACAGAAGTGGTCTTGAACAAACACTCTGTGGTTACACAAAAGTAAAAAGTTTTAAAGGTCAAAATGAAACAAATGGAGCATTGCAGGTGCTTTGAGAACATTTCTAAGCACTCTGCAACACAACAGAAAAACCTGCAGAGACAGGACACAAGATTTATTTACTGGCTGCCTAATTGTAATGAGTAGGATTGATCTTCTTGTTCACATACCGAAACGAATCCTTGGGAAATCTGGTGATAGCAGCTGCAACTTGAGAGATCAAAGCAAAGTTTGTTTAGGTGCACTAATGGGCCAGGACCACCTTACACAGTGCTGGAGCATGAACCACGCCAGCAGCAAGATGGGAGGAAGGTAGACAGGTCTTGGTTCTTCGCTCTTCTGCCTGCTTACGTCAAAGTCCTGAACAAATGGGTACCAGTCCCCAAGGTGACAGTATCAGCATGTCTGCACCACACTTCTTGTCTTCCTACTGCCCATAGTAGTGCAGGCAAGAGACATTTAAGCGCCTTACAGTCTCTGTTTACCTTTTTAACGCATCCTAACTACTGATGTATGAATAAGCGCTTCCTCTGTTCACTGTGGAAAAGAAACACACAGAGTAATGCTGATTTTCAGCTAACTTATAAAATAACAATAAGAATATTGTGTTACTGTAACATCTAAAATGGCCCTAGGGTAGAAGATAGGAAGTGTGTTCAGTGTCAGTTCACCCCTTCTCTCCGTGATTAAATTTGCACCCAAATCAAGTAGTTCAAAGTCTCAATTTGTTTAATGAGTTGACTTGACACATAGATCATTCTCTCTTTTAGCAATTACCCTGGAAATGGAGACGGCAGGAGCCCTGATTTTCATATCTATCAATACAAACAGACTGGGGATCTTGTTCTTCTGTGTTATTATACTTAACGATTTTACAATTTTAGAGCATTTTCAGGTATTGTGCCTCCTATTAATTCAAGTAATGCTAATGATGCCCGTGTTGAGTGAAGTACAAAAATGTCAATTTTTTTGCTAGCATTTGAGGATAACGCGCTAATGCAGGAACTCTTGGTTCCCAGTTGCCTGCTGTGACCATCTGACCGGAGTTTGACTCATTGCTGCACCCTGTAGGGTGATCTGCAGTAGCCAAATCATTTCAAAGAGCTTCAGCTTCTTTACTTCACCCATACCTTTCTGGGTATGCTATAGCCAAGAGCCAGAAAATCCTAGGGACAACTGCTCATTTAGGAACCACCATTTGATAAATGTTGCCCTAGGAGCACCTTTCTAATGACTGTCACATGCCAATATTATATGAAATTTGCCTAGTCAGGCTCTTCATCCTGTACAGAGCAAAGCAGACCAAGAAATAGTGCTCTGCTTGGTGTTGGTCAAAGTCTGCTCACACTGAATGTGAATTTTGCCATGATCAAGAACATAGCAGCTGAGTGCCCTGGACAAACAGTTTCCCAGCCTCCTCTCCCCAGATATAAAGTTTTTGCTCTTTCCTACTTTACATTCTTCAAATCAGTATCCCAGGATAAAGTCTCAGGTAGAATCAAACCATCTTTCTCCTTTGTTGGGCTGAAGGCCGATCTGCGAGGATGGCTCAGAATCGTGAGTGCATGAAACAGGCTTTCACCCTTCTACTCACAGGTGAAAGCGCTGCCGTGTCTCACTTTTGACTTTTACTCTCTGTCTCTAGCTCTTTCCCATCCCAGCAGCTGCCACAAGGCTTTCATGGGATAACACTTGCATAAGTCCATGCCAGAGCAGACCATACTGATGCCATTTTCCTATTGCCTAGCAGCAGCAGTAAAGGGTCTATAGCCCACAGGAGAGACACTTACCAGATGCTGGTGGCCACAATACCCTTTTCCTCCATGCCACAAACATCAATTTTCTTCTTAAAAAGTCGTAACAGTGTAGTACTGTTACTATTATGGTTGCCTTATGGTAACAGCAACAAAACATAAGTTGATCCAACCACTCAACTTGCATTTCCCATTGCCTCTTTCCTGCTTTTTCCTTATTACTTTTAAGATTTGCTCTCTTCTTTCTTAGAGATCCAGTAGGATATTATGCTAGACTAACAACTCCCTCTCAAAAGCATATGCCACCTCCCAGCTGTTAGAATGTTGGAGCGTGAATGTGACCAGTTATCAGTGTGGCCAACGTGTTGTGAATCCCTACCCAAACACAAATCAGGGAAACTGGGTAGCGGGACTGGACCCAAAGACTGTATCTGTGAGGGCAGAATGGGGGAAAAGGACAAAGATAAGAGCATAAGTATGGGCAGGAAGGACCAACACAGGGCTTTAAGAACAGAATTAGAGATCTGGATATGATGAAAAGGGTTAAGGACTGTCTATAAATAGACATATGGTCTGAACAGTAATGGATAAGAAGTTTTAGCTGCAGTGCTGTGAATGCTAAGGAGAGGGAAGGAAAATAAGTGGCAGAGAGTTTGCAGTAATCCAGTTAGCCAGAAGGGACCTCAGCTCAGCATTTCAGACCTCAGAAGCTTATTGGAACAAGGTGTGATGCTCATGCAAACAGGCTTTCTTGGGGATTCATGAGTCTTCCTGGGTGGAAGTAGCATAGAAAGACTTTTGCACACCAGATTTTTGTCACTATTAGCTTCACTCCTAGCTGGAAATGGAAGGCAAAACAAAAAGAAGTATTTATTTTCCTTCAGCAGCCCTCAACAATTGAAATATTGAATAAGAATTCAGCCTGTGAGTTTGCATTAATCAATGCTAGTCTGGTCAAACTTGACACATATAGATAAAGATGCATGTATGCTGGAAGAGAAAACAAGGCCAGAAAAAAAAAACACTATTGATGGTGATCACTGAGCAAAAAGTGGATTTTATTTTTGTTACCTTCATATGTTTTATACCTCCTAGATCAAAGTTGACAGTAGTAGTCAGAGCTAAGTTCACAGAGCTTAGTTCACAGTAAGGAGCTTGAAAAAATGACCTGATTTGGCAGAAGTTAGAGCATTGACTTCCCAGGAAAGCAATGAAAATCTCAAGTATTGAGTGCCTTCCAAACCAAAGTTTTAATTAGTTGTTAACTTCTTCTGATCCCAGCATCTTTAACATGTCTTCTGACATGTCTTCAATCTTTCAGCTTGGTTTACTAGTAGCGGAACAGTAAGTGACCCCAAGCATGTTCAAAGTGTTTTGTCACTGGAATAGATGTGGCCCAAAAACATGTAGAATTTTCTTCTTCTTCTATGCTGACAGGAATAAACTTAAGAAAAAAAAAAACTTCTGTTTATTCATGAAGTTCATTCTAAACAGAAAGAACAGTGAAGATGGAATATTTGAAACTAGGTGTGACACAACATGTCTTTCCAAGACTAAACATTGGCTCATACAGAGAAAATTAGTCTTTAAGGTTATGTGAAACCATACTGTCTTCTGACTCCTTCCCTGAGCATGTCAGTGGTAGATATTTAACTCTGGGCATTCGACTCTGAAAAAGTCAGAATAGTCTTTTTATGTTGATTAGTTCCATTTTGGCTAAAAGAACTTAATTCACAGAGAGAGGGAGAAATATTGCATACCAGCACGATAACCTTGTGTGACAGCATAGTCATGATAAATACTCTATACATCTGGAAGTTCAGTCTGATACATAGTCTGGACCAAAGGGTTCTCTCGTAATGTGATGATCTGTTGCATTGCCCAGCCAACTGGAGTGGCATTAAAATGAATTATACCAGACTCCTGGTTGGGAAATTGTCTAGTCCATTATTTTTAAGTACAGATTTCTTAAAGGGCAGAAGGAACCTTGGAGAGAGAGAATGAATTGGAAACAAATTGTAACTGTGACATTCTGCCCTCTTTCCTCTTCTTCCCATTTTTTGGCAATTAGGGCGTTATTTCCTTCAGCCCGTCGAGGACCGTTAGGGTTTGAAAAAGGTTCTTCAGTCTTTTGCCTTTGTTCTGACTTGCAGAAAGAGAAGAAAAGACTTGTTTATCCCTCCATACCTGAACAGCTATCTCTGTGCTTACTTTTTCTTGTTATCCATCTTTTTGTCGTTTTCTGACACAGTTTCATAAAGTCAACACAAGAGATGGACCAATGGGTTGCCCTGGTTAATTCCTTAGTATTTTATCTGTCATGATGCCACAGACCGTAACATGTTGTATTGTTCAACCAATCTCTATGTTCACACATTCACGTATATTTATAATAATCCCATTTCCACATGTTCTTTTTCACCCAGCTGACTTCTGTGTGGGAAGATCTCTNTTTTTTTTTTTTTTTTTTAGGACCCATGCTTATTTCAAATATCCTAGTGATTTCTTTGCACATTTCCAATTGTGTAGCTGCCACAGCTTTCGTATTATTTCTGCTGTAGCAAGAAAACTTTTGAGCACCATCATAAACATGCAACTTGTGTTCTTTGGTAATAGCTAGTGCTTTCATGATATCAAGTAGGATGATCCCCAAAAAGACACAGTGATATTGGCTTATCCAAGACATCCAGTATGACAATGCAATTTTGATCCACTGCAGAGTTTGTAGCTGCAAACTGTTTGTAACTGTTTGTAACTCTGCAGACCCTGATCTTTCCCACACAGAGCACGCATATATGTGCTAAGTGGTATTGTGTGAGTTCAGCAATTCACAGCATTGTGCGGTTGCCATCTGCCTTCTCATTTTGCCCTTACCCCCATTTGGCAAATGTGCTCCTACAGGCACTAACTTTGCGTGTTGATTTCTCTGGCCTTCAGGAAAGTGAGCGATTCAATATGATACCCAGATAGACCAGGTACCAGGTGTGGGTGAATCACTCTTAATCTTTGGTGTGCTAAATTCTTGAGAAGCTAATTGAGTCTAGACTTGCCTATATTTCATCTGGATTCACACACAGTTGGCTTTGGATATGTTAATCAGGAAAGTGCTCAGGTCACTGAGCCAAACCAAAATCAAAACTGAAAAATGGTTTTGATTTTGATTTTGTATGAAGTCCTAATTTAGAACAGTGTTGCCTAAGTCACCTGTAGAAATAAGACTTCATCTGATCATAGGTTGGTTGCTTATTGTCATAGATGCTAAAAACATTGCTGCAAACACCATTTTCTGATAGCTAACATTGCTGTCTGCATCACTGGCTTTTTCTCACATGGTTTTATGTAAACTTTTCAGTGTACAATCCCTATGGAGTGATGATCAATTTACGTAATTTAATAATTACAAATAATTACATACTGTGGAGTTTTCCAGTGTCATGAGCAGCTGCTGATGAATCTACAAGCACAGAGTCTCTATCCATGCCCTCCCAAGGCTTTCTTGGATCTGCTCAGTGATGTTAAGCACCAAAACAGCAGGGACTTTCTGGGAACAGTCCAGCTTGCTCCAGTATTAGGAGCCATTTAGCAAATGGTGATAACTAATTTAATTAAGATCAGATGCTAATGCTACTTGTGAAGATGATACCGTATGGACACAGGCCGACAGTTCTTTGCCTCTGAGGAAACCGTCCCTGATTTTTGGAGTGCCATGACATACATGCACTAACACACTGACAGCAGTGCACAATAAATGGCTGGAGTATTCAGTTTTTTGTCATTTAACCAAAGTATTTTATCTTCGTAGCTGTCAGATGTCGTCAAGACCAGCAGTTTTATCATTCTTAAAAGGATTAATTCCTCAAATGACTGAAGCAAAATGATCAATGTTCTGAAATTCTTGTCACTTACTGTGTAATTTCAGTTTGGGTCTAATTTACACACTTCGGGTACTCAAAAGATCAGTCTAAACTGATAGTATAGTATCTACCTTTTGTGAGTCAATATGGGGCTTCTGACTAATTGCTGGTGCTTTTCTGCTATTGTGGATTATACCTACATGCACTACAGAGCCTGACTTCCACCTTCTGTCAGTTTGTAAAAAAAATCTTCATTTAGTAAACTACAGGACACGATAATCCTGTTGGTACAACTTGCACAAATTTCAGCAAAACCATGGAGCTCACTGCCACAGAGTAACATGGTTACTAAAAGTTTCCATGGTTTTTAGAAGGTATTGGACAGACTCATGCGGCCTATTATAATATCTTCTTCCTGTCTAGCAGTGGTGTTGATGACAAAGGTCTGATATAGATAATTGTCCTCATTTTTGTCAGTCATGACTGAAGGCAGTTTGGATCCTGGACAAGATTCAAAGTATACGCATGCCTGTACTTCTGCCTTTTCCACCCATCATGACTTCTGTAGAAGTGACAGCTGAAATGGTAGTTGTTGAGATTACTGGCAATGACTCATGTTTTTACCACAATCAAAATTGACTGTTCTGCCTGATGATTTATAGACAGAAGCAACAGAAATGCTGCTAACATCTCTAGGTAGACTCCTGATGTTCCCTATCAGCAATGGGTGCTGGAAAGACAAGAGGATCAGGCTTAACAATAACCATACTATTTTGCTCCCATTTTTTTCTCTGGTCAGCTTCATCCTTGGTGTCCTGGTGGTAGCTGTTGTTTATCCCCTTATATTTTGCTTGTAGACTTAGCACCTAGCAGTTATACTTAGCACACAGCTGGATGATGATTTCTTGTTTGACAGTTGAGGGCTCTTCGACATTTGCAGATATTATTGTCAGCGCTGGTCCTGATAAGAGGCCTCTTATAAATAACTGACAGCTTGCACATCTAGGCACGTCTTTAGTTGTGATATTAGGTGTTTAGCAGGATTTGTGGATTCACAGAATCTGACAGGGATGGCAATGTAAGCGTTTCTGCTGGGGTCCTGTTATATATGAATATCTAAGAAAAATACTCAATTTTCATTTTCTATTCTCTGCATGACTGCTTACAGGTAACTCCAGAGAGAGAAAAGGGGCATAGTTATAAATTTTGCCTTGTCTCTGCATCAGAAGGCTTTAAAATATTCTTGCTGATATACCGTACATTTGAAATCCCATGAAGTCTTGTCTTCTTTGTAATGAAGGAAGAACTAACAGAATCCTGACATGGTACCGAAATACATCTGGGTCCCTGGAAATAGATTTTTAACTAAGTTTTAATTCTTTCTTATTTTGTTAACAGATTGAGTGTATAGCTATCATGTGATTGAGTCAATGCCCCATTATATCAGATTTGTAAATACCCCACTCTGGTCCTCCAAGGAGGTTTCCAATGTAGTTATAAGAGACAGATTCACAAGTTCTACTTCTACAACAAGGTTTTTCCAATCTTTTCTTCATCAAGGAGCAAGAGAAAGAGAAGAAAAATACTTTTCACCTACCAGTTTCTCAAACCCCACCCCCCCATTTCTGCAAACACAGAAGGATATATCTTTCTAGAGCTGCTGATGTTGAAACCATATGTAATATTTCTCTGGACAGATGCCTTCTCATTTATTACATATATATATAGACATCAGCCATACCCTCCAGCTCTCACAGACTCCTCAGTATTTTGTTGCTGAGATCCTCTAAAGGAGGGCACAGCTTTCTGCAATGTGTCTCTTGTTACTGAAGGGCTGCTGAGGGCTGTGAACATGTGGCTCTAACTCCAGCACTAAGACTTTGCTAAATGGGTTTTACGCCCAGAAGAGGAACCCTCTTCTCATTCTCCCCACATTTAAATATTTAATTAAGCAATACAGAATCACATAGGATTAAGAGTCTACATAAGACATTCCTTCAAATCACACGTGCCATTTACAGAATTATTCACCCTTTTCCAGAGGCTCCAATTTCCAGAATGTCTGATTTAGCAGCAGAGCACAATTTTTGTTGTTGTTGTTGTTGTTTTATCAAGCAACTCTCAAGGACTTTTAAGAAATAAAAACAGTGCTTAGCAGTCCCAAGCAGAGAGCAAAGCTCTAATTGTGTGGCAAGTTGTTCAAATCTATAACAAGAGAATGAAACCCTGCAACAAGCAGGAGGGAGACAACAGGTAAGTACTAAAGAACAGAGAATGGTTGGTTAGAGGGCAGGAATACAAGATGCAAAAATGGCAATGGGATGTTCTAATTTTTAAAATAAATCTGGGATTAAGTCTTTTCAGGTGAATAGCACTATATCAGTAAAATGAAGCAAAGAATTGCAGTGCTTAAGGATTTGCTTAGCTTAGCAAATCCGTAATGTTCACAGCAAGAAGAAAACGGCAGTAGATTTCTAGCTACAAGCCTAGGATGCTGCTGTCAAAAACTCTGATGACATTTGATGCAGCCAATGAGATTGGAAGGTAAATTCAGAATCAACATTTGCCCTAGGGCTTCTGACAACTAGATGTAAACTGAAGGCCATCAGGAACCTCTGCCAGTGGAAGGACATGTCTTAGGACATGTTGAAATTGAACTATCATTGCATAAATTGAGTTGTAAGAAATTAGAAGTAGAGTTTTTCTGTCCCCAAAGAGCACATGTGATTTCCCTGGTGAGGACTAAATAGGAGATACCCCGCAGAGTTTATAGAAGGTAAGAAGATCAAGTATGTGGTGGATGCAATGATGTCTGGATAAGGGAGTCAGTGTTTTTAATTTGAAGAAGACAAATATTTGTTCCTGCTCCAAAACTGAGTTTCTGAAAGAGCTATGATTTAGAATAACCTCCAACTGTGCCACTCCTCTTGCAGTTGCTCAAAGTTCTCTGGTCTCCCAATTATCCCAATTTTGTTTCTGGTTCCTAAAACGCATATTTAGTCTATATTTTTACATGGCTTTCAACTACTGTTTCAGAGCTTTGTTAAACTGGGAGTTATTGGTAATGTAACGTAAGGAAACTTTCAAAGCTCCCTTATTTTTCTGAATAGTTGTTTATGGGTAACAGTCTGCAAAACCAAGCATCATTGTTTTTGTGTTTCTGTCTTGTACCTGAACCAGAAATTCAGAATCAGATTTTGATCCTGTATATATGTATATATATATATATATACACACATATTACATTTGTATTTATACCATGTGAAGACCTTTTCCTCTACCTGGTGACTGTCGTATTTAAAGACACGGCTTAGGAACCGAATGGAAAAAAATATGACCTCTATTTTGCTGTTTGCTGTTCATTCAGAGGAACACAACTGATTTCAGTAGGAGTTGCCACTTATTAAAACTAGTGAGTGTAACAGAACAGCCTTTACAAGTAGAGGTATAGAATAGCAAGCTAAAATTACCCAAATAAATTTGCTCTTCAAGCTAGGATTTACAAGTCCTGAAAATCTTATTTATGTAATTTTTATTTCCCTTTAACCCCTTGGCAATAGCTGGTAGGACTCCTGCCATAAGTACTAATGAATTTTGCATTGAATTCTGACTCTTGGCATTTACAGCTTAATAAAATCTTCTTTTCCTTTATCTGGAAGATTCCTTTTCTGCTAATTGGTGTCAACATCAATCAAGATCAGAGATGCAACAACATTAGTTTAAAGGCCTTTTGTTCATCTGCTTTATACCCCAAGTACTATGGAGCAGTAAGGACCTCACACATAAAAGTGTCAATAAATGTCTTTTCACCTTAAAATGCACAAAAAACTTGGAAACTTAGAAAAACTATGTTGTTCCAACACATTAAAAGCCCCTTCCGGAGATCTGTTAGTTACACAAGTGGTGGCACTTTGAGGCTGTGGGGTTGTGTTAAATATTTTGTGTAGCTCCAGAAGAGCTTCCTTCAGACCTTCAATGCAGTGGGTGACACCTGGGAGCTTTTCTTTAGAGGAAGCTCCCCCCAAAGAAGAAGGCTGGGTGACAACTCCATGCACATGCACATCAGTACACTTCGTGATGGGCACATTCAGGGCAATTTACATTGCTTATACAGGTTTGACAGGTCATTAAGACCTGTCCTTGACCGAGGGCAAGGGCAGAAGTCAGAAGTATGGTTCTAGATGCAGTTGATGGCCAGCATCTTGTTTCCATACAAGATGACTGTCCCTTGCTTCTGTGCAAGGCTAGAGACCTTTGGTCCCGCTGAATTAGCTGTTTGCCTTGGCCAGAAGCAAGACCCAGGCAACCAGCAGCTCCAGATGAGGCCCTGCAAAGGCTCTTTCTTGTTACACCAAGTATCTTACCTTTTGCTGAGGCAGTGGCTCCTGAGCCAGACAGCTTCCCCCATGCCTGCAGGAACTCGGAGAAGGGAACAGCAGCCCATCAAAACCAGTTGTAGCATTGCAACAACTGCTCCTGCTGTGGTGGTGTGGGCTTTCAGAATACTGATTTTTGTCTAGATGAGCCATGACCGGATGGTTTCAAAGATAAAAACTGGACACTGCAGGGCTGCCCATTACACGCACACCCCACCCAAGCTCTGATCACCACCATCCTCCGTGCCCAGTAACATGCAATGCAGAAATCTCATCATTACAGTGGCCTACAGTACTGAGGGATAGATGTGTCTGCACGCCCACAAAGCCAAGGACTGGAGGAGAGGACAAGGAAAGGTGATTTGTAAGGAATGGCTTTTAGCAATGACCAAAACTTGTTACTGTGTGCCTGCCCAGTGGTTCATGGGAAAGGACTGATAGCTTCAGATCATGTGCCTGCGTCCAAGCCAAGCTCAGCCCCAGCAGACTCACTGCAGAGTCATCTAAGGAAAGCAGCCAAGGGTAAAGAAATAATGTCCCTCACTTGCAGAGAGCAATCCTCTTGGTCACCAGTGCTGAATGGAGGCACGTGTCTGCTGACTTTTCCCACAGGTAGAAAGAAGACTTTCCATTACAAGGAGCTTACTGACCCTTCATTGTCCGATGCACCTTCTTAACCAGAAAGGCTTCTTCACCACCATGAGTGCACCAAGGACTGTTTCAAAGGTTGTGGCAAGCCCAGCTGGCAGATTCCCAGCTCCACCGCTCTCAGTGAAGAAACCTGCAGCACAGAGTTGAGATGGTTGCTGAAGACCCCAGTGCCTCAGTAGGACCAGCAGAAAGCTTCACCTAAGATTGGTAAGTCTTGCTCTGTCCTCTGCATGGTTAATGTATTGCTCAGTAAAATGTAAGTGGAGAACAAAATTTCTCTTCTACACAGCAAATCAAGGCCAAAGTGAGGAAAAGCACACAGGAAAAAATGGACCTATTTGGACCCAGTAATTTTTTTCTTCAAAACAAGGGTTAATGACATGCAGGATCTTCCCTTTCTCCCCTATCATTGAGCTGGGGAAAAGTGCTCTCATTCACAGAAGCACTGCGAGCCTGAAGTCAGTGCTGTCAGGGGACCAGGGACAACAAATAGCAAATTGCCAATCCTCCCATGATACCTTGGGTTCCCATTATGGCTCACGCTGCTGCATCGCTTATTGAACTGTAGTATTAGGGTAGCTTGATCTTGCTGCCCAGTGAAGCTTAAAATGAAGGAATGGGGAGCTACGTGGTACTTCAGTGGCTTTGCTAGGTCAGTATTGGAAGAATATACAAAGAAAGGATAAACATGTACAAGCCCCTGGATGCCTGCTGAGAAATGCATTTCTACCCTCCACATTCCAGTCAAAGTTAATAGTCAGATGGGTTAAAATCTGATGTCAAATGCGTTGAAATCCATCACTTGAGACAACTACCATGATCAGGCCGCTCCAGGAGAAGATTCCGATTTTTCTCAGGATGTATTGGGTTTACATGGCAAGGTCTTGGTAGCAGGGCAGCTGCAGGGGTGGCCCTGTTGAGTGTGACACCAGGGGCTGCTCCTATGCCAGATAAAGCCAATTCCAGCACCAGATCCACAATGGACCCACCACTGGCCAAAGCTGAGCCTATTGGTGACGCTGGTGGGAGCCCTGTGAGAACATGTTTAAGAAAGGGTAAAGAATGCTGTGGAGTAGCTGGGAGGGAAAGGAGTGAGAAAAATATGACAGAAAGAGCCCTGCGGACACCAAGGTCAGTGAAGAAGGAGGGCGGGAGGTGCTCCGGGTGCCGGAGCAGAAGTTCCCCTGCTGCCCATGGAGAGGACCATGCTGGAGCAGGCTGTCCCCCTGCAGCCTGTGGAGAGTCCATGCAGGTGCAGGCTCCTGGCTGGAACTGAAACCTGTGGAAAGGAGCCCACATTGGAGCAGGGGAAGAAAGTGAGGATGAAGGAGCGGCAGAGATGAAGCATTATGAACTGACCATAATCCCCATTCCCTGTACCCGTGCCACTCACAGCAGGAGAACACAGAAGAGTCACGAGTGAAGTCGTGCTTAGCAAGAAGGGTGTGTGGGGAAGGTGTTTTCAGATTTGTTTTTGTTTCTCACTACCCCACTCCATTTTTAATGGGCAATAAATTAAATTAATCTTCCCCACTGACACCCAACAAATCTCTAGCAACTCTTCTCAGCTGGTGTAGAGGTGTCGAGGCTGCCACCCGCCTAGTGTCTTGAAGAGAGTTCTTAGCAACTTGTTACATTATTTCTAGTGACAATCCTCAAACAAAATGGAAATCTTGAAATAGAAATGATGAAATAGGCCTTCTTGTCTATGATGAGATGCTCTGTGAATCCTTGTGCCCCAGTACCTTCCTTGCTGGCAGCACCCCAATTAGCTCCCTTGTTCCTGGAGTCAGAGGTGGGAGGCAGTGCAGCACTGGATGATACTGGAAGTAGCCTAACCTGTGAGTAAGTGGGGGATTTTATCTGCCTGGGCTGCCAACCTGGTAACTTTCTCTGGAAAAATGTTTTTTGGTGTTACTTTATCACACGGTGCAACACAAGGGCACCCCTGGTCAATAGACCAATGGCAAATCTTTCGGTGTCCCACAGGCTATTGTGCATTTTGAGTAATAGCTGCCTGGGGAGCAAGTTAATGCCAGGAGCGGGCATTGTTTGCTGTAACTCACATGAATAGCTATGAACAGAAAGGCTGAACGTTGCGATGACAACACATCAATAAGCAAAGCCACTTTCTCCACCTTTTGACATGAATTACCTGTCTTGGATACTGCACTATAATCAGCACTTGCATCGCCAGGAGGAAAATAAAGGCCAGTTTGACCTTCTGGAGCGACGGGATCTGTTTTCCTGGGCAGATGAGAGAGTCATTAGTCTGGAAAGTTACTTGGACTGTCAGTAACCTGCTCACTGTATGATGCACTGCCTTGGTGGAGCCACACCTCTGCGTTTAATTTACATTTTTGGCATAGGGTGAGTTCTTTAGGGCCTATTAGCATAAATGTGGCCGCAAGCATCAAGACTGGGCAACCTGCACGCCTGTGTACACACGACCTCTGTGTAGATCAAGAAGTGAGCCCTTTGGGGTGAGTCAGTGGCTTACAAGGGGAGCAGCAGCTTTGCGAGGATTGCCAGCATCCCTCCTGACCAACCTGGCTGTGTGTGTTGCTGATACTGGGGCTGCTGGACCTGCTGCAAGGAAGCGATTACGACAGCAGTGGGACTGCTTCTGCAATAGAGCACTCGTATTGCCAGGCAAGAGAAAACATACTGTTTTGTCTCCCCTTCACCTTCTAGGCAGATCAGTGCAGTCCTTAGTGTTGGCCTTAGCTATTTCCCTCTTCATTTCACACATATTTCAAACAAACAGGGATGACAAAAGTATGCAATTTATTGCAACACACAATGCTGGTAATTTTGCAGGATCTGAGGCCAGCTGAGCAATATGCTGCTGACCTTAAATTGCTCATTCCCCTTTACTATTAAGTAAAAGAATAAATCAATGGGTAATTCCTTTCTCTCACCATACCTCCTCTCCCTCCCCCTTTTTTAAAGGCACACATCAGTCCTTTTTATTTAGTCATGACAATGCAGCTACAGAAGAAAATCTTAGTACCACACCAACATGCTTAGTTTCTTTTATAGTGTTAATTCGATGTCGAAGGTATGCTTAGTGCCTTTCTGAGAAAGGCATGATGCTAGCCCAGGAAGTTCACATAATGCTAGTGTCAAATTTATTTGTTTATTAAAACAGGTTTTTTTTGTTTTTTTTTTTTTGTTTGTTTTTTGCTGTAAAGGACCTAACCTCCCCTCAAAACAAACAAACAAACAAACAAACAAAAACTCAACCAACCAAAACAAACAAACAAACAAAAACCCAGGAGATTGCTTGATGCTGTGGTTTGCTGTTGTCCAATAATCACAGCGTTACCTGCTGCTGTATCTTGTCTGAACAATGTGTTCAGTTGCAGCACAGCACTGCTGCTTGAGGAGCAGCAGTGGAGAGGTATCTCTCCGCTCATCCCTCTCTTGAGGGACAGATGTAAAACCATATCAGCCCTCTGTAGTTCTTGCCTGAAGTTCTTGACTAGCAGGATATTAGAACAAAATGGGGAAGGCTTGCTTTTAATATATGCAAAATATGAATGAGGTACTCCAGCTACCGTTGAATGTGTTCTTCAGTAAGTGTAGCTTAGTTTGTGTTTGGAGTTAGCTCAGAAGCTCTGAATTACAGTGCACCTTCAAAGAAGTGAAATGGCAGACAGGAAAAGGGATGGGATAACAGTAAAAAGCCAACCATATATGTCTGAAGTCTATCCACTAATAAATGTTATATTCTGCTTACACACATACAGACATGTATATGTCAGTATGTCTGTATGTTTTTTTTACTGCATTGGGACCACACTGTTTGCCAGGAGTGTATCTAGCAGCATTTGTAATATGGGACCCCTAAAGTGTGTTTTCTTCCCTCCCAGCCACTTGTCCAAGGAAGTGAGCTTGTGCAATGGGAAGAAGCTATGTGCAGGACCAAAGGTAAAGGCAGGCAGGCACTTTATCTCAGCAGTCCATCTGGGAGCAGAAATAGGATTTCTTACCAGCACAGAAAACTGTTCTAATACTAAGAAATAACTCACAGGGAATTAAATTATAAATGTATATACTGCCCAGAGGGCTTGTCAGTTTGTATCATAAAATATCCATAACTATTCACATTTGTGCTGTTGGGCAGGGGAGACCAGTTAAGATGCTCTATGGTAGATGAACTGTTAATATCCAAGGCACCCTCTAATAGAAAGAGGCATGAGGGCACTATATCACTTTATTGTAATGCAATGAAATATGAACTGCAGCAAAAATAGAAAAAAAAATGTGTTGCAGTGAACAATCACATTTTGGAATATTTTTTCCTGGTGGTGGAAATTTAATAAAACAAGTGGAAGTCATCAGAAAATAATAAAGTATTTTCTGACTAGGGAAGAAGTTTTTTGGCTAGTTCAGAAAATCTGAATATGATTCTCATCTCTGCTTCAGACAAGCCATGTCACAGAGGCCAGCCAAGATTCACTTTCTCAACAGGTTGATTCCTTTTCTCAGACTTCATTCTGCTTATGATATGGACTCCAGGGCTAGTTAGGCCTTTGATTTCACTCAATATGGCAGTGCCTACGGTCTTCTGAGCCTGTTATTCTGAAAGATGGACAATCAACAACAAAAATGAGAGGATATGCGCCAGCAGACCAGCCTCGCGAGGCACAGCACCACAGTGGCCAGTTGTCCTTGATATACAGCAGAAGTATCTGGCTAGTGAATTATCACTGCTGATTATTCTAGAGCATTGCCAGTGCGAATGTCTTCTGTCACATCATCATTCTACACGATCTTTTACAGGTATTCATTTTACAGAACCAAACTCTGACATTTTACATGTTTTAAATCTGCCATTAATCCCATGAAGTTCCTCCTCACTTCCCCTCTTCAATGCTCTTTCCCCACTCCTACTATTAGACTGAATGAATAACAAGAAGCCTTTCAGTTTTCACTGGTTTAAGACTTGTTATTCTGAGCTTTATGACTTCTTATTCTGAGCTTTATGACTTAGAATAGGTCTTGCTAGGCAAGGAAGCCACCAGGAAAAGAGACTTACTCTCGGTTCAGTTTGACAGTGGGATAGGCAGGTGTCATCTCATGATGACATTTAAAGGTGGATGAGCCCCATGAGTGAGGGAGTTCAGTCTGGAGTAATCACTGTCAGTCCTGATGTAGATGATTTTTGTCATCTTTATTTATTCCCTTGAGAGATCACTTTATAATAACAGGAAGACTGTAATTTAAATGACTGGGGGAGTTGGGGAATGGCTGATTTACTCATTCTTTACAGAAGGCAAACTGTCCATCCAACCCGAAATGTGGCTGACATGCAATATCCTCTCTCTTTCCTTCCCACATTTGGTGCGCTGATACACAAAAGAAATCCTATAGCTCCTCAGTTAATCTGCAGGGATGGAAAATTAGCATCTTCACATTTTATTTAAGGGAGGTGTTTCACCCCTGAGACTTTGCCAGAGACTCTCTAATTGATCATCTTTCAGAGCTTTGATTTTAATAAGAAAATGTGAGCAGCACTTTGCAGCCAACCTAAGCCAAAAGATGTTGAGTTTATTGTAGCATGGATCTGAAAAACACTGAAATAAAGACTTGTGCAGGCAATTTGCAATGGCTGCTGCTATTTAAATGCAAATGTATATACACAGCTTTGTTCTAGCCACTTGATCTAGTCATTTGATCTGCCTTGACTTTTGTTCCTGCCTTTAAATACCTTAGTTTCCTTCAGAGATGCACCTTCCTTTAAAAAAAAAAAAAAAAAAAAAAAACCAACAAAAAAAGTAGCCCATACCTCTTAAGTCAAGATTACCCATGCAGCTCAGCATTTTTACAACTGTGTTTCATCCAGGCTGGTCCCACACCTCATCCACATGGCCTCAAGGCCACCAGCTGCTAATGGGGCAGGGAGGCATGTACAGGGGAATATACTAGCCATGGCATAGCAGACAGTTGCCACAGCAGCAGCCCTCTTTTTCTTCCCTCTCTTCCTCTAGGAATCTTGAACATGTTTAAATATTAAACCTGGAAACATCTCAGTGTATCCCCTGAGGAGCCTTTCTACTGAAAACGTCCAAAATCCAATAAAATTAGCTGATCCTTTCGATGTCTGTAAAGTGGCGGCTCACTGAGGCAGCAGGTTTGGGATACAATATCAGACTTCTATAAAGACATCTACAGAGTATTTCCAATAGTGCTGATATCTGTAATCTCCCTGCCACATATCCTATTCTGCTCACTAGCATACCCTTTATTTAAAATAGGGATATTGAGGAGTGTTTTTTTGTTTTATTCCTACATCAATGTAGCATTGATTTACTTTGTGTCTTAGAGAAATCCCTTAACCAAAAAATACTTTGAGTGTACAGAAATCTATCCAGCAAAGGATCTCAATTCCTAGACAACAAAGTTGATAGCACTCTCTAAAGCAGGGATTGTTTCAACTCTACCAAGAACAGAAACTTTTTTTTTCAGAAACTTTTTTTTTTTTTTTGTGGCAACAGGGAAAAAACTCAGAAATTCTAGTATTTAGGTTTATGCTTTAACTATGCTGCTTCACTCCCATCACTCCCCCAGAAACAAATAGAGAAGGACCACAGACTCTCCAGGTACTTTCTGTGGCTGCAGACCCAAGCACAGCTGGGAAGAGTAGCAACCTCAGAGCCCTTTAGGATTAAGTTAACATGCAAAATAAGCTTATGTGATTTGCTTTACAAAGCATACTGATTCCATGCTTTGAGTCAGGGCTGCTGAAATACAAGGAGAAACCTTCAGCTCCTGCAGAAATATTTATACCTCCTTTTAATTTTCACATCAGGCACAAATGCTATTCATGAAGATTAAAAATTGGAGTCAGAAGATAATAGAGGTTCTCTGCCAAATTAGCATTGTCTGTCAGAAAGAACAGACTCTTTTAACAGCAGCCACATTAACCATTGGCCTAAGTCAGTTTTCCATTGAGTAGCAGGCGCTTTTCCAATTTTCTAATACATACTATTGCTTTGGCAAAGAGTAAATGGGATCTGGTGCCAGGACACTTGTATCTAGAGCACACTTTGACTCCCTGCTGTATTTGCAGAAATTCCAGGTACACATCATTAATCACGAAGCCTGTCCTATTCTTGAATTATTTAATACAATATTGGAGGAGTTCTGAATTATTTAAAGCAGTATGTGAAAGGTTTTCTACAATATACATGCAGAGATTATTAAGAACCTTGCTAAACAGATTTAAATTGCCAGAACTCGATATCAGCTCCCCGCGTTCCATAGCCCTAACTCAAATAGGGAAAGAAACAGCATACTCCTGTCCAATAGCCTCCTAAATTTTTCCCTAAAACTTACTGCAGCTGTTATTAATAAGCGAATTGATTTTAATCTATCTCATCAGCTGCTTAAAACATGACAGGCAAAAAGAAAAGGCACAATGAGCTGTAATTTGGTACTAGAGGGGAATGGAAAAGCCAGAATATTTATCTGATGCTGTACATGTGAACCAGGTATAGAAATAACATGGAAACAGATTGTCTTCCCAAGCGGTTTGCTCTTTCCTTTTTCTGGCGAGACCTGTTCTTCCCACTTACCACAAAGAATAACTTTTACAGTAAATTTGTGGTTGTTCTTCCAGATCCATTAATGGTGAAAAACATTTCTTGGGACTACTTGAGAAGTTTATTCAGCTCCTTAGTCACACCCAAGACAGCTGGGCCACTGCCAGGCTGCTCTGCCATGGACACTATGTTCTTCAGCTGCAATGTCAAGTTTCATGAGCAGTCCCTACATAGCTGCTACTTCTGCTGTGCATACAGGTGCTCTGAGATACTTCCTGAAAAGTCCTCTTTGTTGTGCTCTTGAATGGTCTCTTCAGACCATGAGGTTATGGACATAAGGGATGACAGACTCTCATCAGCACTCTCTTCCCATAACCAAGCCTGAGACTAGACAGCCCATGAATCCTTATAATAGATTAAGTAGGAGAGGGAGCCCATACTACTTTGTCTGCCTCGTACCAGTGAAATGGCAAGATAGGTGAGTGATGGGATCCAGCCATATCCCATATATAGCCAAACATACTGCAAAATATTTTCAACAGCAGATTTCCCCCTTGGATGTACTGTAGCACTCATGCTACGAGTGATTTCCCACCCAGAAAGCGATCTCCTGGGTCACCAGGAGATCAGTACAGGTGGTGCTCCAGGAACTAAATAACAAAACTGGGCAGCAAAATGAGACTTGAGTGTAGCTTCATGAGTAGTTCAACCCACTCCTAAACAGTAGTTCGTATGGAGACTTCACAGATGTGACCTTATTTTTGGGTGATGGCTATGCTTTCCCACCAAAATTGTCCTGTTCTTCCCACTTACCACAAAGATGGGTGAGGGAGACTCCTTTTACCTTAGAGAAGGTAGAAATTGGCAGCTGAAAAATTCTCAGCGTCAACAGAATCAGCTCTGGCCTCCTTCCTCCTCCTCTTCCTCCTTTCCTGTTACTGTCATTTGCTAGGAAGGACGGGGAAAAACTCTTTAAAGGGCCTTGAGGACAGGTGCACATAGAATTAGGACCCTATAGAAATGAATACACCAAGCGACCCTGATCAGAGCTGATGTCTCAGTTTGGTTACGTGCACAGACACCTCATTAGGTGCACTCACTAACTTTTTTTAACCTTTTCTTCCCAGCCAAGCAGATGGACTAGAATTTCCTACTGAATCTTTCCCTTCAACTCAACAAAAAGAAGCAGAGATTCTCTTTCAGTCTCAGGATTGCAGGTTCTGCAGCTTTGTGTGCAAGTGTGCCTACCCTTCCTTTAGCCTGGCCCAGTAGCAACATTTAGATTAATGAGTCATTTTCAATGCAAGTTTTCTTCTCCCTCTGTTTTTAAGTAATTAATAAT
>VXAL01004685.1:56805-74379 GCA_013399475.1 Chauna torquata | reverse complement strand
CTTCCTTCCTTCCTTCCTTCCTTCCTTCCTTCCTTCCTTCCTTCCTTCCTTCCTTCCTTTCTTTCTCTTTTTCTTTCTTTCCTTCTTTCTCTCTCTCTCTGTCTGTCTTTGTACCCCCCTCCCCTTCTCTCTTTCAGTACTGATAAATTCAACCCTCCAGTTTAAGAGCAGAGAGCAGAAAATACCAGCCTTAGGTTGCAAGACATTGTAAAATTTCTACATGGAGTGAGGATTGCTGCATCTATGGGTACAGTCAACAAATCATTCAATTTTTCTGTTGTCAGCAACATTAGAACCCACTTGAGGGAGCTGGGAAATCAATTGCTCTGAGGCTCAACTCTTTCAAACAAAATGCATTAAAAAAAGAAAGATTGTAAGGTTAAACATAGAAGGACCATTCCAAGATTATCTGCCTTCTCCCCTTAATCAAGACTTGCAAACATTCCTTAAAAATGACACGTATTTTAGAGTGATAAATATTTAGAATGGACAGAAAAACTGCAGGGATTTTTTTTTTTTTTTTTGGCATTCTGTTATGCTCAAAAAGGAAGATTCATTGGAAAGTGGTGACAATGGCCAGAAAAGATTTAATAAAAAGGAAAGGCCTGAGAATCCAACTTCCCAGTGATTTTTTTTTTAATATAATTGAATTAGTTGATGTCAATCCTAGGGTGTCTTTATGGAGTGATGATCACAGAAGGCTGCTGTTGGTATCCAGTAGGCCCCCTTTTCCTTTTAAAGTCATCACTTCTTTAAAAGCAAACAAACCCAAAGTGATTTGAAGATGATATGGAACGAAAACCAGCAAAGTTTTATGTGTCAGACTTCATATGGAGCGTATATGGCTCTTGGGGTGGTGGAGTCTTTCCTCCAGCCTTCAGTAGACACCCAGCCTTGATGTCTTTTTGAAAGACTTGCTCTGATTCACTGATGGTCATTTTCTGCTGCATCAGCCAGGTATCCTCTTCTGGAAGTGAAGCGGGGCCAAAGTGATTTCTCCTCCTCTGTTTCATAGCTGGGGAGGTGTATGCACACACCGTGATATAGCTGTGGCGTGCAGAGAATCCTGCACATCCTCATCGTGTGAGGAGTAGTGCGCTATTTTTTGGATACACGTGGGTAGACAGCAGTTGGGCACCTCCCTCTATGCTCCCTGCCTGAGATTCAGGGAATTACAGGATAGAGAGAGAGGTGGTCAAGAAAATGTTGCTCACATCTGCACATTGAGCAAGTGGGGCAAGGCAAGGGTTATTCTCTTCCATTTGGCACTTGTGAGACAGCACTGGGAGTCCTGTTTGTGCCTTCCCAGGCACAAGAAAGATATTCACATACTCGGTGAGTCTAGGAGAGGGGCACGGTGCTGTTCGGGGCTGGGGCACAGGACATGGGAGGATATGCTAAGACAAGTGGATTTGTTCAGCCTGAGGAAGGGAAGGTTTCTAGCCATCTAATGGGAGAGTGTATAGAGTCTTCTTAAAGAGTCACACTCTTCTTAAAGATGCACAGCAACAGGGAAAAAAAAAATGCAAACATGCTATTTGTAACGCAGGAAATGCTATCTCAATGTAAGGAAGAAAAAAATCAGTGTGAGAGTGGTCAAATAGGATCCCAAAGATACGGTGGGATCTCCATCCTTTGAGATACTCAGAACTCAACTGAACAAGGCCCTGCGCTGCTCTTTCTGGACATCGCTTGAGGAAGAGGTTAGACTAGAGACCTCCAGAGATTCCTTCCAGCCTGCATTATTCTGGGATCCTGTGATACAGCCCTCTCCCAGGTACCTGCTGATACTAGTGAGGGCTCAGCTGTGGACTCCTTCCTAACTGCATCTTTTCCTGGATGCCAGTGTTTTTGCCATGTGATAGGAGAAGAAGGAATGGTGGACACAGGACAGGGTGCACCTCCAGAAAAAAAATCTCATCTCTGCAGCTTGCTCCCTGTGTATGTCCAGGGAGACCTGGTGAAAGTTGGTGGCTATGATGGAGGCATAACGTAGAACTGGATGGACCATGAGTTGCTCAGTTCAGAGCTGGAACCCTCGCGGTGATTTCTGTTCATCTGACACTGAAATGAGTCAAAAGCTTCCCACAGTGTGTGGTAAGCCAACCCCACAATACTTGCCCCAGGCAAACCCAGACCTTTCTTTTTTTTTTTTAATAGACTCCCTAATATGTGTTTGTGTTGCGATGGCTCAGTGAGTTACTGCAAGTCAGCTGAATGGGCATAACTGACCCTGCTCTGACTGCAAGGCAAACTGCTTTTACACCTGTGGTGGTTTAGACTTACGTGTTTCACCTCCTTGTTGTGTGTCTGCACGTGGTCAGTTATGGGAGTTTAGCTGACACACATTAATCCATTAAAATGCTGTAAAGTAGATCACGTGCTTCTAACCAAAAAGGGAGGAAATGAAACATGAGTTCAGAGCTTTGCAGCAGTCAGAAAGATATGGGGAAGAACAGGGAGAAACACAGAGCATGTTGCTGTGTAAATACCATAAGCTCCCAGACCTTGGGTGCTATATGTGCTTTTTACCCTCACAGAAGAAGCAGTACAAGTAGAAAATACGTATGTATGAGCTAAGTCATGAAATAGCTTCCACAGAAGAGACAATATAGTCTATCAATGACCAACTTGGAAAAGAGGTGGTTTCATGGGTGGTAAGACGGAAGTGAACAGCACTCGGTGGGCTGGATGAGCCTTAGGCAGTAGGGCTGATTTTATGGTTTCGCAGGCTGCACTGAATGGTGCTTTTCTCTGGATGGCTTCTGGTTCACAGCCATGAAACCAAGAGCAGAATTAAGTGATCTCTGCTTTCTGGTACTTGTCTGAGCTCCACCTTGAATCCTTTACAAATGCTCCGTCCGCCTTGCCAGACACCAGGGACACCGATGGAGCTCTGCCAGCCTTTGTCAACAGCGTGTGCACATGTGCAAAGACATTTGCAAGACAAAATGCCCAGTGTAAGATCTCTCTGTAAAGAAAAAGAGGGTGCTTAAATAAAAGGCTCTATTCTGCATCTACAAGGTTAATAAATATTCACTGAGAATCATCGATGTCAAGACTAAAACCAAACAGGAAAATGGCAATTTCTTTCTCTTTTGTAAAGGAACTTGTTGAAATAACTGCCTAAGTCTGCCCTGTGTTTACTAAAGTGGCTTTGGAAATCTCTAAATCCATTTATCCTGGGGATTATCATCATCTGGTTTCCAGACAACATTCTCATTTCCTCCAGTGAGGTTTTTTGATACCTTAGGCCATTAGTTGTGGTATTGATCTTTCCTTAATATGTGAGATTTCCTACAGCAAAAGCAGCTCTACATCTAAAAAACCCCCAGCCAAAACTGTTTTATCTGAATAGCCAGAATAGCATTTTGTTAGAGACAAATTTAACATTCTTTGGCTTTTGTTTATAATAAATGTATCAGGGCAGGCTGTGAATACACCCTCTATGGAATAGACTGAGCCTGTTATCAGCCACCTGGGGAAATGCCATTCCAGAGACAAAAGCTTGTGACATGCCAGTCCTCCAGCTGCTAGCACTGTGGCTCAACCCTGGGGAAGGAGATAATGGACAGCACTCGGGAGTGCAACCTCTGAGATTTTACTTGGCCCTTTCTACCCCAAAATCCACGCTTCTGACAAATCCTGTGCAATGTTTCATGGAGAATTAGCAACTGAATCCCTTCTTATTCATCCCACATCACCTGAAGAGGCTAGTCATAGGGGTACCTTTGTAATATAAATGGAAGGATGAAACATTATGGAAGGGTCTGATAGAAGAAATCACACCTTTACTCCTTGTCTTCTGCTTTGTAATCCTGTTTTCCCTTTTGTATTTCACTTACTAGGCAAGGTTGAAAGTCTACAGTCACTCCTGCATTTAAGGAAGACAATCCAGTAGCTTTGGGAAGAGAGAGATGGAGGGACCTGGTGAAAGGAGATGAGGGCATTTAGAAGCATTGGTAGCTTGGACAGGTGGGAACCTATTGCCTCTTCTGAACTAACAATAGCTTGTCAAAAAGCTCAGATTTCCAAGAATATATTATCCCTGTAGCTGTAATCCAAGGACAAAGAACAAAGTTAAATTCATTAGCCTTAATAGTTCACATGAACTTGTTTTCATTTTTGTTCAAGCAGATTTTAATATATAAAAAAGGCTTGCTTTTTCTCCCTGCCCCCTGCCACCAAATACTGTGACTTTCAGCAAGTCTCCCTCTGTGTTAAACATAAGCATCACCCAGCCCCATATAGAGGTACTGGGAGGAGGAAGGTTCCTCCAAACATTGCAAAAATAATTGAACAAAAATACCTGTGATGGAATGGGAAAACATTTGCTAGAAGTTGCTTCCTGCTACTTTGAACTTCTTTTGGTGCTTGAATTACAATGTTCAGCAGTCACAGAGAAGTATATGATTTAAAATGTCTTTACAAACATAGGAAGATGCCTTTAATGTATGAAAGTCTCATTAGAACCAAGAAGTCATTATGTCCAAGAAATTCAAATTCAGATGCCTTAAGTAAGAATGACTATACACTTTATCAATTTTTCAGAACGCCTGAGCACCTGCAGATAACATTTAAGACTAGTTCATTATGAGGACCTAAGTATGGATTAAAGGATTAGTTTTAGACATTGAATTGTGAAAAGTTTAGCTTATATAACTGAGGGCCACATGGCAGGTTGTTGGATTTCACTTCATATGTAGAATCAAAAGTCCTCTTAAATAGGAGACAGGATGAGGCAGAGGTTCTAGGCTTGTCTTCCTTATTTGCCGTGAGCTGTTTCTTCCTGAAACCCAACAGAGAATGAAAAAAATCTAGCACTTAGGGTTTCTTTCTCAAGCTTCTGTCTCAATTATATTAATAATTATGAGTGATCCTGCAGTAAAAACAAACCAACCAAACATGCACAAAAAAATAATAATGACAAAAAAAAAAATCCATAAACAAAACCAGTAATTTTAGACCATAGACAGATGCTCAGTATGCAAACACTTCCACCAGCTGATGACATTGTCACGTTCAGCTGCTATTGTGCCCTCTGCAATTTGTAACTCTCTTTTCCTTTTCCCTTTCTGCAAGCCTTTCAGGTCTGCCAGCAAAATGAGTGAACACTTCCTAACTCCAACAGTAAAAATAGGTGATTAGAGTTATTTTAGATACCTTTGGGAGAAAGGGATATAACAGAGCTGAAATGGGGGTGGAAAGGAAGATATTTTGGCTAGGAGCAGTATGCCTCAACATACAGAAGAGAAAATTTGGAAGAGGGCACTGTTTTCATGAGGCAAGCATGCTGATTTCAAACTCACACCCTCGAACCAGTTAGCCTGAGATAAAGCAAGTGGATTTTAATTTTGCTTTAAATAGTGAAGATAACCCAGTAGTGATTTAACAGTAAATGTTGCAGCAAACAATTTCAGGACTAGAGTTTAGGCAAACAAGCAATGTTGTTTCATATTCAGTGTTAGGTGGCAAATTGCGTATTAAACAAATACCCATGCTTTTCTTAATTAAATATTTCTGGCTTCCCTCTTCTTCTCTCACATTGTGCCAATAAAAACTCTGCATTTTTAGAACTATATCTGGTTATATGCAGTATCAGTCAGGGTCAAAGATTGTTCTTTGCTGTTATTTTGAGCCTGCTTGTAAAACAGGAGCTGCACAAAATGTCAGCACGCTTGTGGCCTGCGAAGGCTGCACTTGAGCAACACTTCAAAGAGGTAGCTTGGGGGAAATTCATTCTCAGCTGTCTGTGGGGGCCCAAGTGATTCACAGAGCCCCCGACGGTGCTGGCGGCAGCTACATGGCCAGAGCGGTACATCCTTGTGTATTGGAAATAAAACTCTAAGATTTCACACAAATTAAGACTTTCTACTTCAGGCAAGGCTTGGGTGCCTGTTAGAAAATCAAAACAGCCCTTATGCCCTTTCTTATGCAAAAATATAGTACAGAGGTTGGAGTAAAAAGGTGGTAAGTAAGACTTCCCCATCATACTTACCTGCTTGTGGCATTAAGTGATCAGTGAAAATGCTACAGCAAAACCTTACACAGTTCATCATATAATAGACTTAGAATAAATATCATTGTAATTAGCACAGTGAAAAGAAGAAGACATGGAGCAGAGTCATGTTCTTTTGAAATATGTGATTTTATCAAGATAAGTAAAATATTTATAGAAATTAGATGAGTTAATGAGAATTTTGTTTTGGAAAACAAAACAAAACAAAATGCCAGTGATATAAGGGCACAATTTCCTCTCATTTTTTGGAACCAGAATTTCCAAAAGAAACAAATTTTGAAAGAAAAAAATGATTTAAAATGATTTATGACAAATAATAAAAAAGTTCAAAGAAAAACATTTTGATTTTCTTCCTAAAAAGCTGTTTGTGGATAGCCCTGAAGTAATCCATTTTGTGGAGAACAGGAAATTTGCTTTCAGTGACAATATCTACATCTTTATTTTGCATCAATCTAGAATCAGTTTTATTATCAAACTTACTCGCCAACTAGAAATATCCCCTTCTCACAGACCTGTGTTACATGAACATGGGTAGTACTCCTGGAAGGTTTATTTCTCATGGATAAATGCTGCAGTTTCTTTGGTGCTCCTCGGCAATTAGGGACCCTTATCTTGCAAAGCTGATGAGGTTATCACTGCCCCCCTCCCTCCCTCCCCTCTCTGCCCTGCTTTACCCTCATCCCACTCATCAATACCCCAACTACTTTTCAGACAGCTCCAGGACTACAGGGCAGTATTTTAAGGAAAGTAAAGTTGGTGATGAGTTTCTATAAAATGCCATAGTGATGGCTGCATTGGTGGAGGAGCCACAGATGTCTTGCTGTGAAGGGCAGAGGGGGCTGCCAAAGGCAGGACTTTTGTCTATTGGCATCTTAATCACCAGATTTCAGAACTGAGCATAAAAATGCAAACCCTGATGCTGCCCCTGGCAGCTTCTTGGAGTTTGTCTGATTAACACCAGCCTACAATAAACTGAAGAAAAGCTCTGAAGAGCAGGGACTGATGATCTTGCAGGCAACAGGAACAAAACAACTAGGATTCAGGAAAAAGATCTGTAAATTAACTGTAAATTTCAGTAGCTAAGGCAGCAAAGGTGAGGCAATAAATGTAAAGTTGTAGCTAAGGAGATAAGTGTGGATCCCATACGGCTTATATCCACCCAGTCAGAGACTAGGACTGAAGGACAGGGAATGGAAATTCCCATCTTTTTTAGTGATTTACCACTGCCTACTTGCAAGTAACAACATCTCTATGTATCAGTTTTCCTGACTGTGGAATATGCAGTAAAACCGAGCCCTTATTGCAGGACCTCTGAGACAGGACCTCACACACATCAGTGACGGTGGGTTGTCCAGGGTTTGTAGTAACACACCTTTTGTAAACCCAGCATTGGAAGACAACACCAGTTTGTAGGCTGCTGCTTGCTTTAAGTCCTCATCTAGAAGATGTTACTTGACAAATATGTAGTGATTTCATAGCTCCTGGGGGCTGAAAAAAAAAAAAAAAAAAAGAATTTCTTCATCTAGACCTGATGCAAGAAAAGATGAGTTTTTGGAAGCAGAAGTTGTCCAGAGAGGTTTTGCATTCCTCATCCTTGGAGGTTTTCAAAGCTTGACTCAATAAAACCCTAAGTAACCTGCTCAGATCCCTTTCCCGACCCTATTTTATTTTGAGTAGGAAGTTGGGTTACAGAGCTCCTGAGGCCCTTTCTAGGCTTAATTATTTTATGATTCTGTTTTTATTTTCCAGTACCAATTAAAGCAAAACAATATGAAATTATGAGCAAGAGAATGTATGCAGATTACTTACTGATCCCTTAATATTGCTAATGAGTGCAGAAACATAAAACTGCCCTGATTCCCTAGAGGGTCCAGGAGATGGATCTAAGGAGAGCATCCCATATACGCAGGGCATGAGTCTCTGTGGGTTACCAGGTATTAGCCCCAACTTAGTGCTTTTCAATGCACCAGTAAATAGAGATTTTCTATTTTTCTTTTTACTTCCTTGTCACACCTCCCCTACAGACTCCCTTCTGCCGTTTGTAACTCTTGCAGAGAGATACAGCAAAGTCTTCATTTCACCTCCCTGTCAATATTTATTGTGCATGTGTAATTTGAAGGTTTTAAGATAATGAAATAAAATTCTTGCCTGCATTCATCAAGTCTGATATGTCTGCAGCATACAAATTGAATACAGAACATCGTAAAACTACCATAGGAGACAGTGAAATAGATCAACCTCTGTGTAATTGAATGAATGAATTCTCAGTCATAGCAGTGATGCCAGTGGGCAAAAGGGATTGTGGCCTTCCAAGTCCCTCAGCAAAATCTTTTTCTGGCAATTACATGGCTTCAAGGTTGGCAAATGCCAAAGATTCTTTAGCAAATAATCCTTGTTTTCACACTACTATATAAAACCTGTAAGACTCTTGTGAAGATGTCATTTTAAGGAATGTGCCCACTTAAAGGAACTGCTCTTCTAAGTAGAGATAATTTTAGGTTTCAGGATTAGGAATGGTCTGTTATGCTTGAACTGCAAGTAGTGACTTATTGTTACTGCCTGGAAAATGTAATTCACCTGAAAATTATTATTTTAAGATTGCTTAAGTATCACTGGATAATGTGAATGGAGTCTTGATTATGGCAGTTTTAAGGAGGTGCATTGCAGGGTATAGAGATTTAAAGGAAAACAGTGGTTTCCCAGAGCTGTTCACATATTTTCCATAATCAGTCAGGCCCTCCTTCTTCCCCCTCCTCCGGGTTATTTTGGTACTGCTGAATTCATTTACATAAATTATTAGATATTGAGTGGGGAGACAGAGTGAAAGAAAGAAAGGAGGGCGAAGTGTCTCAAGCAATTCCTCTGGGTCGATGGAGGAGGGTACCAGAGGGGAGTTGAAAATTAGGACAATTTAAATTAGTCATTGGTAACTGAGAAAGTAGAACAATACCCTAGACACATAGTGAAATGTGGAGGGAAAGGGAAAGAAATCTCTAGATAACTGTAGAGCTGCCGCAGGAATAGATGCAAAGATGTTCCTGAGCCTGCATTAGCAGAGATTTCTCAAGTCCATAACAGCACAAAGCAAGTAGCAGATTTAAGGGGAAGGAGGGAAAAGAAAGTGAAAGCTTTATTATTATTTCTATGTATTACCTGCAACAGGGAAAGGTATCTTTCCTACCACAGACCAGAAGAAATTAACTCCTTACAATGACGAGTGGAACCATTTTAAGCAATTCAGTTTGATTGCAGTCGTCCATGTCCCAGGCTAATTTGTAGTGTTGGGGCTGGAGACTTACTCATACTCTACAGAAATGGGAGAGAAGCCAAACACGTCAGCATCACATTGACACCAAGGCCCTGGGGAAGCGGTCGCTCCTGAGAAATTCCCACTGGATGCTCTTGCCATGAACCACGTATGACTTATACTTGTGCTCTGATTATAGCTAGTTGGGAGTTGTTCTTAGCTTTCCATTCAGAAATGAAAATTCATCAAAATGCTTGCTTTTTTTTTTTTTTTCCCTAGAGCCTAGCGTTTCAGTGGAGCAGATTCTCAGATAACATTTCTGATCAAAACCAGAGAAACAGAGCCATCCAGAAGTACCAAGAGTGTAATGACACCAGCTGTAAGCTTAATATAAAGATACTTCACAGTCAGTTTTTGTGTAAAAGTGGACCGAGATCCTTTCTATGCCCAATTTGGCATAGTGGTTATCCTGGTTAGTGTGGCATTTTGTTGTGAGGGTCACCATGGGTAGCTGACTGCTGCTGTTCAGACAGGGAAAGGCTCGGAAAGACTCGCAGTGTTGGAGCCCATTGCTTTTCCGAAGAGTCTCTCCTAACCAGTTCTCAACTGCAATCTCTTGATTTGCTTATATCCATTTTCACACGGGGTTTGACTTCAAATGACCCCCCTCACCCCCTTCCAAAAAAGGGAGGGGGGACTCTAGGTCAACACACTGATTCAGTAATTCACAGATTTATAATTTCTCACTCTGGCAATTCCTTCCCAAACACCAAAGAGGACACGAAAACTGCTCAGTGCCTATAGTACCTTCTTTGTATTTGGGATATCTCTAGATATGCTCTACACCGCAACAGGGATATTTTGCTTTTTTTTGTCCCCCTCTCTCTTGCTGCCTGACTGTGGTTGTAAAAGAGAAGACTGAGGGCTTGTGTTTGACTTCTAACTTCACCTCTGCTGTGTGTAATCGGTAGTGTTTTTCAGGCAGAAAGAACATGGGTAAAGTCTCATGTTTGCCTTTTGTTCCACATGAAAGGACATCACACATCCTGTTGTTCATCAGTCAAGGTTATTCCTCTTGGCTGCCTGCCTGCTTCTCCCATTACTTGTGCTTTAAACTCTGCCTTATTAACTTTCCTGTAGCTTAATGTGCCCCTGGTTTCCTTGCTTACCCCAGGCGTGCCAGGCAGCACTGGGGAGAGTTAGTGGGAGGCATGGTTCTTTCTAGTTATCCATACTCCTGATACCCTCACTCTTACCTGATATCTGCATAACAGAAATGTCATGTCTGCACATTTATGTTGTTAGTGTAGACCTTGAAATACTTAGGGGTCGTGCAAGCCCTCAAATTAACATTCTGACTCAGAAAAATGACTCTAAGGCATAAGTGTGGAGTCAGCAACTGTGCTCTTGGCAATGACACCCTCCTGAATCCACATTGGTTTGACACTGCAGGTGGGGACTACAAAAACTCTGCTCCAAGAAGGACTATGATTTTGAAGTCCAACTTTGTTGCAAGTTGGAATGAAACCAAACAAAAATATTGATCATCTTCATGAATGAGAAGTTCAGGGAGGAGTGAAATACTTCTTAAGAACACAGCAGCTTCACTCAGACTTTCAGTTTTTAATATCCTGTAATTATTATTATTATTTTTTGTCAGAACTATGCACAGAATGAGAAATGAAAGCCCCTTTTTTTCAAATGTCAGAAATGGGACAGACTGACACTGCTGTCACACCTCTCCCCTTCTACTCCTCCTCAGCCCTTCCAAGTTCTTCCACATGAAATTTTGGCAAAAATAGATAAGATTTTCCATATGTGAAGTAAGTGATAAAAGCACCCACGCCAGGTTCTGATGCAATCTACTGTCATTCCAATCTGACATGACACTGCCAAACAAGTTGATTGATCTGTAGGGTCTATCTTCCAGTGACAAGCACAAAGTTGTGAGGTCTGGCTACCAACCAGATTTACTGGTAGACTTAAAGCAATGTTTCAGCAAGTCTTAAAGTTCTGCATAGACCTGGGAGTTTGTTATCAACTACATCATCATATCACTGCTGCTTTGCTTCACAGGGGTAGTGGTGAGAGACCTCAGCATCTAAGGAGATGCCCCTGTCTCAGATATGTTTGTGCTGAAGTTCAGTGCTTGAGAAGCTACATGGAAAGAGACACCTGAACAGAAATCATGCTGAATGAGTTGCTGTTCCACAACCAAGTGCCACTTGGTAAAACCGTCATAGTTCTGCACTGCAATTATCCCAGTCTGAATACCTGAAGGCTTGAAGCCTTGATTTTCTATTACATCATATGTCCACAAGCACATTTTAATACAAAGGATTAACAAATACCGCAACAGTTCTTTTTAGTCTTAACATAGGGCTGCCATTTTTCCCATCAAGATTTCTCAGAAAGAAACGAGCGTACATAGGTTGTGTACTGGACGTGCAGTCAGTCCATCTGTTGCATCCTGGAAGTGTCTGCCTTGTGTGAGTGCCTAAGCAGAGTGAAGGCTGCCATACCTATTTGTGGGTTTTCCTGGATGGAAATCTGTGCTTGGAGGGCTTGAGGAGGGCTCATGAGTTACAGTATAACAAACGAATGGGTTCCGTCCGTCCTCATACTAAAATCCCTGTTCACTCTCTTCAGATTCTCCTCTGAGACCTCCAGTACTGCATCTTTGCCACTATCTCCCAATCCTGTGCTTGCTGCCCACTTCTTTTCTCCCTTGCCCGTCCGTTCTCTTCCCCCAGTTGCGTCTGCCTCCCACCTTACTGTCCCTTCATGTGTGCTTTTGCTTCTTCCTTATTACATCTCCTGTCCCTGCTCTGTCTTTCTCTCCTTGGCTGGAGATAAGGCAGCTCACCCAATTTCCCCTGGATATCTCCATCCAGAACAGCTCTGGGCACTCTAAATCCTGGGATGTATGGCAAAACCACTGGAGCATCCCAAATTCAGTGCAGAACCCTTAGAGCTTCCTATCTTGAGCTCAGTGTCTCACAGAACTCTGTCTCAGTAATGAGATGTTCCTTGCAGGTTAGGAAATGGTGCTTGTAATTAATAACATATTTGAGTCAGATTATTTGTGAGGGGTTGAGGGAATCGGTTTGGGAATGGACCTGCTTCCCTGTCTAATGCAATGCAAGCTCATCTTGAAATGCCAAACTCCTTGGTGAGGTTGGCAGCTGTTTGACAGAATAGAGAAACTGTTTCTTCATGGACAGTTTGGGAGGCTGTGACTGGAAAACCAAGTCTGCCAATTTTTCCACTAGACATTTGTGGAGGTCCTGGGAGAAGGATTTATCTGTCAGTGGAGGAAGCCCCATCTTACTTCTAGCTGTTCTCAAAGACTTTCAGCAGCAGGTTTTCCCATTGAATTATAGCAGGAACCAGGGACAGATATGCTACTGTCACTGCTGTTCTGAGCTGTTTTTGTCACCTGGCTCAGCACTGTACTATACCATCCCTGGAGTTTCTTTGCATGTAACCACACGGTTTTGTCCATGTAACCACATTTACTTTTCTCCCCTGCTTTCATGGCTGTGATGGTTGATGTGTACACACTTTGAATCACTTGGTTCAAGAGGCATCCCCTGACAGTTACAAGAGCTTCTATTTTCTAGGGGGAGTAGCAGAACTGCTGTAAGTGTTTATGGTGACCTTTTGGCTTCTGACAAATTTATCAGTCATCTGTCTATTGGTTCAGCGTCTTTTTCATCTTTTGGTGCAAATCACTACAGCATTGTCTGTTTTCAAACATATACATCCTCAGTGCCAGATGGTGGAATTTCCAGAACTTCCTCTATTATTCCCTTAATAAGAATAAAAAACCTTCAAGACAGAAAATGTGTCTTTTTAAGCTTTGTGAAGGACGTTGGACTCTCCCAGGGAATTTGGGGTGGTTTCTCTACTACCAGAAGGCAAAGCTCAGTTTCCTCATCTGCAATCAGACAAATGAGGATAAATCAGCTTATCAACAGGCAGTGTGAACTCAGAGAAAGTTCACATACACACACAATGGCCATGCAACGAAACCACAACAGAGCCAAGACTATATGCATGGGATACTTTTGCTGGAGGTTTGTCATCTGTTGGGGCACAGGAAAATAAAACTGAGATTCTGGGACTCGTTCGCTGTCTTTGCCAGAAAGTCGCAGTGAGATGTCAGGAGAAAGACTTCAACCCAGTTGCAAAAGAGCTGTGTCTCATATAGTTTTTTCGCTGTGTTTTTCTTCAGAGCAACTGTTATTGTCATGTACCAATATGATTGCTGCATTCAGTGTCACTACAGCTTCAAGAGCTTCTCGTGTGAGTAAGCATGAGTAGGAGCAATGTTTAATTTCTCTGTGGCCATCATACAACACTTAACAACCTTCTAGTACAGTTAGCAGGAAGAGTTAGCTTTAACCAGTGTTTTGAGATATTTTGGTGCACGCTGTTGTGCAACAGAGGGTAGGTTTTTAGTGTGCACCCGTTCTAACAAGACGCTCTTATTTACCTGCTGGATTTAAAAAGACACCCATTAGAAATGACATGCAGGCACTGTAATGTCAGACTCTCATCATTTCTAGTGCCTGTTATTGTTAATCAAGTGATAAAAGGTATTTTGAGAGTCCTAGAAGCCACTGGAGTCTATCCCTCCTTCCCCCTCCCTACACCTAACCCCTTGCTTCTTTGTATCATTTACAATGTGAAAAAGAAAGTGTTTGGTGACATGAGAGCAGGTATGAAGGTAGGGTGGAACTGGCAGCTCTCAGCAGTGAAATACCTCCATCAGCGGGTATTTCGAGAGAGTGGGAAGAGCAGGGAAAGGAAAGATGAAGTGATCCCATTTATAAATGTATTCCCTCACTCCCTGTCTATACCACGGAGATATCTCAGCAGCGCAGATGGATCTGCATACTGATGAAGACATGGGGCATCTATGAAAAATGCTGGATCTGGCTGAGCTCTCTGCAGGCACAGGGTCTGCTTGCTCTTCTATTAGAGCCCAATGAAGTCGCATTTTTCAAAGCTTGGATGTGCTGGTTTCGGTGCTGCTGCTGTGGCTTTGCTTCTGCCTAAGAGTAAAGCCGAGTTTCCACTTCAGCAATCAGATAAAGGAGCGCAGACACACTGAATGAGAGGCTGAACCTACAAGCAAGAGGTAACTTCAAATCAGTTCATCAGTAGGCACAGTCAAAAGGGAAAAATTAGTACCACTACGAAGAAGCCATGTAGGATTACTAGCCAGAATGCTTGCAGAAAGCCAGCTCTGTTGAGTATGTCAGCTTGCTGAGGCATCTGGAGGATTGTAGGGCAAAATCTGGGCAATTCCTCAAAGCCTAGGCATTGTGCTGCAGCAACACCATGAGAAACAAAGAGGAGTTACAGTTTCATTCACAATATGTACATCTGACAGTGCCATATGATTATCAGCCAAGTGACACAATACCTGGTGGAGGTAGGTATGAGAAATCACATCTTTTCATTACAGATGTCAAAGAGCCAAGAAGACTGAGGTTCTTTGGTTCCAACAGACCGAACATACGAAGTCTCCTCTGGAGTTAGTAGGAGATGTGGGTATCCAGCATGCCTCTGTACCAGACCCTCAGTAGCTGACCTGAGATCACAACACAAACCAGGGACAGATCTGTTCAGAGCTCAGGACTTCTGACTCTCCAGCCACCCGCTGTTCCTCTAAGATAATCCTACCTTACCAGTATTACACTAAAGTGTTTGGATAAGGAGAATGGCAGGAAGTGTAAGTTCTGTGCTCATAATCCATGACTTTCCTTACGTAAAGGATCCAAGATCATAGGAGCCCACTTTAAGTCTGGGGGACTGAAGTGAAAAACATTAGTGTCTGAAAAAATGCTAACCCCACCAGAAGGCCCTCTTTAATGTGCTAGCACAGACTGAGTGATCTCCGGGAGGCAAGAGCAGCTGTGATCTTTGATGAGCTCCTGCTGTCTGTAAGCTTCCCTTAATTCACTTTCTTACCCATGACAGCATTAGTGCCCTTTCCAAAATGGGTCTTATGCCAGTTCCTGGAGAACAGATGTCTGTGCTGCAAGAAACACTGTCACAGCTGACTGCAGTGAGCCAGGCAGAAGCCAAAGACCTGGAGACTCAGAAATCTCTTAGGAAATCTGCCTGGAAAGGAGAAAAAGTTACACTGCAGTAACCCAACGCAGAACGATTGAGTCTGCTTGGCTCATCCATTGACCCCAGCAGCTGCAAGCTGCTTCCAGCTCTCCATGTGAGGAAGGACACCACTAGAGCAGGGGAGCACCATGCACCTGAGGTTCCTCCTTTCCATCCCTGATGCTGGCTTGCTTCAACCAGCCTCTTAGGGTGGACACATGGCTAAGGCAGCAACAATCCTGTCTTGAGTGGCTCCCAGGAACCATAAGAGCAAATCTGCCTTTGTTTGTCAAACAAACCACCTGAAATACCACCCAAAGAGATCTCAAAAAAGGTTTTGATCTTTCCTTCGAAGCATAGACCAGACATTGCTGCCAGCACAGACTGTTCAGCCTGATCAGCATGATAGATACTCCTGCAAGGAGTACAATTCTAGCTGTTTTAGTACATATCTGCCATCACCATCTGCTATTTGTTGGCATGAATGTGTGCTATAAGAAAACTAGGTTCAATGGAAAAAGGAGGCCTCACCTTTTAGAGTTTCAAGTTCAGTCTGGGGTTTGTTTTTTTGTTTGTGTTTCAAACATCAAGTATTCTGATATTTATACAAAGCTTATTCAAAGCACAGTATGTTCCAAAGGCAGTTTTTCTCTTAATTAATTTAATTTAATTTTTATTTTATTTTATTGGTAGGCATTGGTGTTGCTAGAGGTCTTCAAACAAGGTTATTGTCCTTACAATAGGCACTAGAAACTCAGTTATCTTGGTAGGATAGGCTTTGCAAGGTGGAGAAGACCTTCTCAAGCTGAATATGAGAGTTTTCAGATGATATGCTTGCAAGCATCTTATCCGTATTCTTGACCAGGACTTTGTCTTTTTCTCTCCTTGTTCCTTCTTAAAGCCTAAGGAAGCAAAATTAAACAGATTTGCTGGTGATTTTATCTCCCAGCTAACTTGAAACAAGTAAAGAGGGGCCTGAACAGAAAACCATCCACAGGAATGTGAGAGACAGCAGAAGATAGCCCTCAAATATAGGGCTCATCCTATATTTGAGCCTCATCCCTCCCTGAAAGTAATAGTGCAGAAGTTCAGTGTGTAGTGTCAGTGGGAAATATTTGTATAGTGCTTTGAAGTTGAGAAGCACTATATAAATGGTAAGTATTATTAACTACACGAATCAGTCATCTTCAGAGAAATCCAACACTGTTAAAGACGGGAGAGCAGTCTCTTCCTTTCTTAATGATAACCAACCCCCAAAGTTATTCATAAAAAAATACTTTTAAAAATAGATCAAATGATTTCCTCATCCCGTGATAATCCCTCTGATTGCCCCCATGTTTCAGTTCACTGCATCATCTGAGAGATCAAAGGATGTGTCTGAAGCTGGCAAACCAATACCACAAAGAAGAAAACCCTCTCCTGCTGTAGATAAACAAAATACAATTTCCAGATAACATCATGGTGCTGATCAAAATAGCTGCTTTTCCAATTAGATTTCAAAGAATACTTAATTGTTATTGATTTAATCTGGAGATGTGCAGATTTTTCCAGTCAGGAACCTGTTTCACAGGGAGCTTATTACCTCGGGGATTTCAGTTACAGACAGGTTTTAATAAGCAGCAACAGCCTGGCTGTCAGGCAGGTGACAATAAAAAGGGAATCTGTCCAGATACAGGAGACAGTGCTATTTGTGTTTCTGTTTCCTGCAATAATTTAGAGCACATAACTTTATCCATTCTGCAACAGCAGCAGTTGCCTTTAAATTATAATAGGCAGAGTACCTAAATTAAAAATATCTATCTATCTGTCTGTCTGTCTGTCTGTCTCTCTCTCAGTCTTTCCTTCTGGTTTTATATTTATTAAGTCAAACTGTGGGTGTCTGCCCTGAAACTTTTCATTTCCATTCCCAAATTGGATACCCATGTTCAGTAGATATATACATATATGTGTGTATATATATCCACATATATATTTATATATATGCAGTTTACTATGAAAAAAAAATGAAATAGAGGATTTGTAACGTCCACTGAACTTCCATTTCAAAGTCAGGTAAAACAGCACGGGGAGGGATGAAGGGAGAGAAATGGGGACTGCTGCTTCAGAGACAGGTGACATTTTGGAGCGGAACAACATGAGATGGTTTCCTGTCAAGCAGCAATAAGAGGAGGAAGAATGAAAA